>CM035788.1:13548556-13556056 GCA_020466265.1 Siphamia tubifer
AATAAACTCTCTAAGTGTTGATTTAACACTGCAAAATTTACTGAGTATATGTACTTTACATGAGTATTTATTTTTCTGCCAACGTTTTACTTTTACTCCCTTTATTTTTGTATAAATATCAGTACTTTATACTCTTTACATTCTCAGAATAGACTCGTTACTTTTTCAAATTAGACAAATGTGACAGTATGAAAAAATTTATCAGAAATTGTGACTGACTATGTCATAATTTTGACTATTTATCTCATAATTATTCATTTCTTATCTCATAATTATGACTTTTTCTCAAAATTTTAACATTAATCTCAAAAATTTTAATTTTAATTTAATTTCAATCACACATTTTTTTTAAATTTCGACTTTAGTCTCAAAATTTTTTACATTTTATCTCATCATTTTGATATTTTTTTAAAAAATAATTTTTAGTTTTCATCTCACAATTTAAAAAAAAATCTCATAATTACACTCTTTTTTTTATTTAAATATCCTATTTTTGACCTAAATGTCATGTCCTTATCCACAAAACCCAGTACCATGACCCAATAAAACACATCATCATCATCATCATCACCATCACTTTGGATATTTTTTTTAATTTTCTTTTTTTTCCTGCTTAAATAAGTATTATTTAATCCATACTAAAAACAAAAAAAATGCAGATTTCCTTTTTACTTCATTACAATTCAGAAGTTGTATTTTATTTATTTTTTTTTTTTAACTTTTACTTAAGTAAAGGAGATGAATCAATACTTCTACTTTTACCAGAGTATTTCTTTACACAAGTAGCTGTACTTCTACTTAAGTTCAAAATGTAAGTACTTTAACCACCTCTGGTCGGGCGGCTGTAGTTCAGATGGTAGAGCGGTTCACGTCCACATGTCTTTGGACAAAAACACTGTAGGACAAACAGAATCTTCGAATACTAAGTTAACAAGTATAATGTTTTAATTCAAGTATAATTTAATAACCATCTAAATCTTAAGTTCTAGAAACTTGTATTTTTTTAAAATTTCATCAACTTAAAATAATTGAAGCAATTGATTTCCTTAAATATTTTGAATTCTGCTAACTTATTTGGTTTTACAGCAACTACAATCAAATGAAACAATGAAAAAACACAATTTACACATGAAAAACAACCAGAGTAAAAAATATTACATTTTTACTCTATCAGAAAATGTTTATAATGACTACCAGATCTACTTCAAAACACTGTCTGCACATTATGATCCATTCACTTTACAGGTTCTTTCTAGTGGAATATTTACTAATCCATTGTATATATGTACATAAACATATATGTGGAATAACACACCATCATATATATTAAAAACATGAACTAACCAACACTAAAGTCATTTATTTTATGATTCATCTTATTAAAATATGTAAGATTTAACACATTTAATGTCTGAAGCAGATACTTTCTAAAAAAAAAAAAAAAAAAAAAAGATTGTCGAGCAGTGTTATGGAACTAATAAAAACATTAAATTCCACCTGTCATATTTTCCATTATTTGCACAAAATGCCACTTAAGTCATCATGAGAACACTTACATCATCACCCGCCACTTCCTGGAGATTCCTCGAGAGCCATAACCAATAGAAACCAGTAACAAAACAGAGGAAGCAGAGAATCAGTACATTTGGAGAGAAAAAGATTTTGAATGCTAAGGCAATGCTATAAAACATTGGGGTTTGTGTTAATAGGCTTTTTTTGGGGGGGAGGGGGTTGTTTTCCACTTTAAAGTATCTTACTGGTTCCAATTCTAGTCTCTCACACTGACCTCACTGTGTCCAACCTTTGTAGTCTTACTCACAGTGGCTTTTTTTTTTCTCTCACCTTCCATATATCTCAATGACTAAAGTATTTCCACCACAACTCTATGGCTCTGGTGCTTAGTGACGGAATGAGGACTAAAAAAAATAATAAAAAAATTAGACAAATAAAACAGATGCACTTGCATAAACATAGTTGCCATGGTTTAACAAAGCAAACCTTTCATTGCACGACACAGATACTTTGTCACTTAAATGTAGATGAAGGAACACTAATGCAATTGTCAAATAAACAGAAAAAGAGACATGTCTGTGGGACACTCTGTCTCATGTTAGAGATGTCATGACTCCCTGTAGACCCTGTGGGTAGAACAGATGGAAATTCTCCTCCTGCATACCACACTTTCCTTCTCCGTCTCCTTCCATGTCCTCCTGAGGTTTCCATCATAACAGACATGACATTTTTTTTTCTTCCACTGTCGTTCTGTCTTCCAAGCAGCGAGCATGGTCAGCAGTCCTGCCACTGTCGGAGCTTCCAGCTGCTTTTCCACTTGAGCACTTTACTTTCTAGAGTCTTGCATCGCCACAAGACCCTCTGATCCACCTCTTAGTATTTACTGTTAAACGTTTAAAGTAAGGGACTGCGCCATCAAGCTTTCAAAGCCTCGATTGAACTGAACGGGATGTGCGTAATAGTGATATTTTCCGTTGTAAAGTTTTGCAAATGTTGGCTGATATTGCATTTTGGCCGTGCGAGGATTAGCATGGAAAGCTGAGGTCTGCACATATTTCACATATGCTTTAATTTGGATGAAGTTGGTTCCTATTAAAATAAATTGCTTCCTTAAATGTGTCATTCCATGGTTATTTCATTAATATTACTGTGTTCTACATTGTTATTCAATACATTGTGTGTTGGTTCTATTTTTAAAAAATGTCCGGATTGCTTTGTTTCCAGCTGTTTTTACACGGTAGAAAAATGACTTGAGGTCGAACAATAGAGTTTACCGGTACTTCCTCATACATGTCTATGACTGGTGGGGAGGCATCTCTGATTGGCTCAGAATGCGTGAAGGACCCCCCCCCCCCTTTCTACGTGTGTGTTTAACTTTACCAGAGTAGCATCCAGCTAGGTTTCGTGCCGTTGCTTGTTCCGAAAAAACTAGAAAACTAGGCTTTATTAGAGCACATGAACCAGTATTTTTTTTAAGTTTGTGCAGCAGTTACTGTGGCGTGGTCTTCTCTTGTAGATGCTATTGCTAATGCTACTTCAGATTCACTGCAATGGAGGACAGGTTTAACCCCACGTGGGGTTAAACCTGTCCTTAAACTAAAGTCCATCTGACGTCAGATGGACCGGCTCGTTCCTCTTGTTGTTTTCTGTGAATGCAGTATGCAGCCAGTGGGGGTGACCACTGTCAAAGGCAGCATGTGTTGGTAACTCGGGGTGACCCATCAGATTCCAAAAGGAGCGTAGAAAAGTGGTTTTCAGCAGAATGACACCTTTAAATTGCCAGAAAAGGAGAACAAGACACGTCAGCAATAGTCATGCATTCCCACAGCCATCAAGCAGAGACCATCGCCACCATACCATCATGACATACAAGCCGCACCAGAGAATCCATTAAAATCCATAAACACAACACGGTCCATTAAAACATTGGTGTCTTCATTTCACCAAAATCATCAACAGACATCCACCTGTTTTAAGGGCTCTACAACTTAACCTTAGTGCCCACCCACACACCCACTGACTACATGTTTACATGCTAGGTCACTCCCCACCACTTGAGACACACTATCGTTCCAGGAGTGTCACCTCTCAGCCCTTTGTCTCTCTTCACACCCCTTGACTACTAGCTTTGTCTCGCTAAGTCACTGGTCACTACGGTAACAATAACACTGTTCCTAACTCGTTATCACCCCTTTGTTTTTGTGATCTTGGCTTTTGTATACCCATCCACAACCCTCCCCTTTACCCCCTCATAAATGACAGTCGTCCCCCCCCCCCGCATCTTTCTCCTGAAGATTGTTGAAGCATTTCATCCGAAATGTCAAGGAAATATTTGTAGTTCTTTTCAGAACTAATTACATGGTGTACCGCAAGTCTATTTTATTTATAAATTGCTTCCTATTAAAAAAAGTTTTTTTTAGTACAGATCAGTGATATTTTAATAAACCCTCAAATTTAAAGTTCCTGATTATATGTTTTCAGAAGTTTCATATTATACTCAGGCTTTGACATCATGTTGTATAGTTTGACTGGACTATTTATGATCTGGAAATAATGTGCGTATGGAAAAGTTCAAAGAGGTATAGAGCTCGTAAGGTCGTCTGCATGTGCTCAGATATGATCGCCGACATCCTATCTATAGATGCCCTTGAGTGTAGTAGAATACTCTTTACTTTCATGTGGCTTCCTGCCGTTCCAATCTCCTTTTGCTCTGGGATTAACAGGATGTAACTGGATATGAAATCTTTGTTATTCCCAGTTTGTGCTGTAATGGTTACATAGCTTCATTGGGTGGGGACTGATTTAGTTGTCTATAAAGTCAGGTTTAAATACATTTGACCTGACTTATAAAATGAGATAAATGAGAACCAGCTAGCATCAATTTGGATTGTGACTTACAAGAAGATTGTATACATCTGAGCTAAGACTATGTAAGATGTTTTTGGCTAAACTACTGTACACTGCATATGAGATGCATTCTAGGGACTGAAAATGTTTTCAAGCATCTGGAATCGGATCGACAGCAGCAGTAATGTGAAATGTCATTCTTGAGGAATATAATGAATCTTGCATGGTATAGGCATACAAATGAAAACACTTAAATAACATTTGTGAGCGTCAGGGCTATGGCATTCATATGTAAACATGTTCATAGATGCAGGCGGCGTATCCCAAAGGCCTTCATATGTGCTCTTTTTTATATATATATATATACATATATATATATATATATATATATATTTTTTTTTTTTTTTCCCTGTGGATTTTTTCATTTCTAAATGTGATATGTCAACAGCTTTATTACCTCGTTTTGTTGCCTCTTCATTTTTAACTGCATGTGTAATAATGGAAAATGACTGGTGAGGCAAAAGGACAGATTGAACCCTCTCCATTTTAGGGACATTTAATTGTGCGTAAACACAGTGGTTGGCCAGGGAGAGGTATCCTTAAAAGAGTTCATAAAGATATTCTGTCTTTCTAAATGGAGTGTTCGCTTTAGAGTGCACTGCATAAATGAGAGCATATTTGGCGTCCATTCTGACAGTGTCCTGCACTATTAAGTTACTAAACTGCACCTCGTCATGGCACTCTGCTCCTGGCAACAGTTGGCACCGGCTTTGCTGCAAAGCTGCCACAGACGTCTGTCTCACCTGAGGAACACACGTCCTACTTTCCATCCAGTGCATCTAATGGAGACAGCAAGCTGTGCCATGATAGAGTGAGACCATTATCTGACTGGAAAAAAGCCCACATGCTCACACTGTGTCCAGTGAGTAACCATGGAAATGGCATGAATGTCATGCCATGATTAGATTTCTTAATATTAAAACCACATGCCTCCATGGTCAGACACCTTCATTTTTCCTAATCTAGTGAGAGCCAAGGGATTTTAAGTACAATACCAACACAAAGTTAGAACTTAATATCCTCAATAACAAACTGCTCAGTCAAGTTTTGGGGGAGGATTGTATGAAGGCTGTATGATTAATGAATGAATGAATGAAATGTATTTTCGCTTGTACCTCAGTACAGAAATGCCAATAAAAACAAAACCAAAAAAAGAATAGGCCACAAGCAAAAGTTTTGGGTTTTTTTTGCCTATCCTTTTCAGGTGATACACTGCTTACATTAAATTAAATGTGACCGGCATCAAACATCTGCTGCATGAACGGAAAGAAGAAGAAGAAGAAAAAAAAAAACCTTCATAAAACATATTTACCACCCCAATTCAATATTTCTAAATTATTGAAAGATCACGATCCACATATACACATGTATGTGATCTCATTTCTAAACAGGGAAAATTCTTATGCAGGGTTTCCCTGAAAGAGGAAATAAGGGTGCCGGACCCTCATGCCAATTTACTGAGTGAACCTTATCCCCACAGATGTGTTCACACACTCCTACTGCAGCACGTGCCTGAGTAAGTACTGCAACAATAGGTGGAGCTGTGGACGGAATCTGTTGTCAGAAGAAGACAAAGCCTTACCTACAGTATGGTAAATGGTCTGTACTTATATAGAGCATTTTATACATACATTCACACACACTCATACACCAGTAACAGTGTTGGGAAAGTTCACCTTGTTTAGGAACTAGTTCAAAGTTCAGTTCAAGTTATTCAATGTGAATTAGTTCAGTTCATCGTTCATTCTTCCAAATTATGAACTAGAAGTTCATGGATCCCAAAATTAACTTTTTTTTCCTTTTTTAAAAATTATTATTGTTAAATTATGTTGCCAAAAATTTGTTCAGAATAATACAAAAATGACATCTATGATAATGCTGTGTTTTGATCCCATTTTATGCCTTATATGACTCAATAATATACCATAACCATGCAAGAAAATGCTTTTAAACTACTTAAAAATAATTTGAGAGCAAAATGTTTAATGTTCCCATATTTATAGTGCAAAACATTTGAACAGTTTTCACAATCTACAATTAACTTAAGACAGAATTGCAATCCTGCAAAATTAAACATTATCCGTAGTTTCTGGATTACAAGTAACTCCAGAGTGTAAATCGAATTAGGGGTAACTCAGGTAAATAAAGATTAGAATAAAGACAAGAGGCATGATGGGAATCGACTACTTACATGACACACCGGGTCTTAAAAAACTTATTTATTATAAAATTATTATAAAATATTTATTTATTTATTTTTCGCAGTACCCTGTATTTTTTTTGTTGAAACCTTGGTTGTTTACAACGTGATAAGAACGAAATGTGAACTACTTAAGAGCGCAGTTCAATGAATGCCAGAATAACCGTGTTCACAACTTCCCTTTCATTTGGCAAAAGTGAACGAGTCATTCACGTTCGTCAAAAATGTGATATCGTTCGTGAATGATCGTTCAATGAACTCGTTCAGGTACAACACTGACCAGTAGACAGCTGCTGCCAATACACTGGCGCTGGGTTAGGGTTAAAAACAGCATCAACTGTTACTCCTATTCCTGGACAGACCAGTGCACACCTCCATGAGACTGGACAGGAGAGGGAGTCCCAGACCATTTCTTGTGTTGTCTTTCCACGTGCACACTGAATATGTGCAAAGACAGCATGTGGATGGCACGTAGTCTGTGTCGGCGTACTACGCTAGCTTGTGGATGTGACGTCACAATGTCACGTTGTTATAGCGACTGAATAACTCACTGCAAATAATTATTTTTTAAATTGAATGACCATAATATGAGTGAGTGAAGTATACTGAATTTTGTATTTGTATTGTTTTTAAGCCATAAAATTTTCACAATATTAAAAAACTTTGCCAGATGTTGGCAAAAGCAGCCCAAATTTTATACACTGCCCCAATGCTTTTTTTCCCCACCAGATGTGATCAACAGTAGCCCAATTGGGCAGAAAATCACCTAATCTGGCAACACTGACAGCTACGGAAACAACCGAAGTACAAACCATACGTTACTGCACTTACTTTGACCACTAGAGGGCACACTTTACCTGCTTTTAACAATACAGTATATT
>CM035788.1:13563556-13626128 GCA_020466265.1 Siphamia tubifer
AACTCAAGTCTTAAATGCTGGTTGGCTCAAGTTTCTAAGATAAGTCTGAGGTCAAAATGTGAAATTCTTCAAATTAATAAGAGAATAGGTTTTAGTCCAAAGGAATATTGGTGTCAGATCTACTTCAAAACACTGTCTGCACATTATGATCCATTCACTTTACAGATTTATTTAGAAATCCACTCTATACATGTACATAAAGCACCATATATGTGGAATAACACACCATCATATATATTAAAAACATGAACTAAGCAGCACTTTGTTTTCTAATTCTTCTTATTAATCAATGAATTATCAATTGTTAATCAGTTAGTAATTAAGGCAGTGGGATGCGCCTCAGTTTGACTGTGTCCAGTTTGTGACTCATGAAGAGTCGTAACACATTGAACAAGACTTTCTCAGCTTTATAGAAGACAAAACAAACCAAAAAAATGTTGTCCGCTGCAAAGAACATTCAATAAATTAAAAATAAAAAAAGCAGAAAAAAGGTGCATTGTTCTGTTTCCAAAAAAAGGCATTTTTTAAATAGAAGAATAATAAAAAATTGTACTTTCCTGGATCTCAAGAGGGTATACATGTACATAAACCAGCATATATGTGTAATAACACACCATCATATATATTAAAAACATGAGCACTTTTGTAAATTGTTTTCCGATTCATCTTATTAATTAATGAATTATCAATTCATTATTAATCAATTAATAATTAAGGCAGTGGGGTGTGCCTCAGTACGGCTGATTATAGGTTGTGACTCATGGAGAATTGCAACAAATTAAATTGAATTGAACAAAGAATGTTGTCCACTGCAAAGGACATTCCATATTTTGTTGCATTGTCCTGTTTCCAAAAAAGACAATCATTATAAAAAAAAAAAGTCCTGGATCTCAAGAGGGTATACATGTACATAAACCAGCATATATGTGTAATAACACACCATCATATATATTAAAAACATGAACTAACCAACACTAAAATCATTTGTTTTCTGATTAATCTTATTAAAGTACGTAAGATTTAGCACATTTAATATCTGGGGGAAAAAAATGTCTTCCAGTGTAGCAGGGACATAGGACATATTTGCACCTCTGTCTCTTTTACGTTAGTGCATGAATAGACGTGTGTGGCTCTGTGACAACATAATGAGTTAAGCATAAAGTGTCGGCTGAAGTTTGCACTCATTCAAGAACAGTGACGTCGTCCCTTGAGCGCAGAGCGAGGGGAGCTTTTGGAAGCCCCCTCCAAGTGGAACTCCTTGCGAGGCTGTCTGTAACCTGAAGCCAGAGAGTAGTTAGAAAAAGACAGAGAGAGAGAGAGAGAGCGAGAGAGAGAGAGGGAAATGGAGGGAGGGGGAGGGAAGGACTGAAGGGCAGAGAGAAGGTGATGTCAGCTGAGTTCAGAAAGTAAACAGAGTTCCAGACTGCAGCATGCTGTCTGCGGGACGGGGACTACAGCTGGGCCAAACCCACGGGGGCACCAATACAATCCCCTGGACCATCACCTTTGTCTCTGGCAAGGAGGGCTGGCTCCTGTTCATCCCTCTCTTTATCTTCTTCTCCTTACCCCAGGGGACAGCATGGCCCTACGGTAAGAGCCGGCTACTTTTACTGCTCTTTCTAAACACCTTAACGCTCACTGTCTTTTAGCCTCTTGGTTTATGTTCTTTGTTCTTAAAAAAAAAGCCGGCATCAGCACTGTCTCCATCCCCTAGTCCGTTTCTGTGCTTTGGAAACACAACAGCTTTCAGCAAAGGCTTGTAAAAGAAAATCCACAGAGAAACAGTGAGTAAACTTCAAGTTGTTCAGAGAAAAAACATCAGTGATGAGCTGTAGTTGTTTTTTTTTTGTCTTTTTACAGCTTGTGTTTGGCGTTACACAAGTGTGAGGCATTGGACCACATTGGCTTGTTTATTGTCTTATTGAGATCAGACTAGACGGTTTTTTTGTTTTGTTTTTTTTTATAGGACTTCTACTCATTGTGTCATAATGTTGTTGGTGTGAAATCAGATTTTTTTTTTTTTCCCACTACTACTCAAAAAACAAAAGCAGAAGTTGGATGTTGCCACACATTCCTTGAGGTAAAGTGAGTCAGTTGGAGAACTAATAGGGACTGTTGAGACTTGGCACTGGAGTCTCTTTTGTGTTAGTGCGTCTCTTTAAATGCATAAGTCTGTGTTGTGGGTGGATTCTCTTAGTGATCGAGATAGTCTGCCTGTTTACCCTGAGTGACCATTTGAACTGCTGCAGGAAGACATGAGTCATGTTTGACTCAGTAACGCTGGCTGCACTAATGTCTATGCCATACACCAGGGGTCTCAAAGTCAATTTCTTCAGGGGCCACATTCAGCCTGATTTGATCTCCAATGGGCCAGAGCAGTAAAATAAAAACATAATAACCTAGAAATAATGACAACTCCAAACTTTTGTCATTGCTTTAGTGCAAAAAAAAAACACCAATAAATTAAGAAAATACTTTAATAAATTCTCCAAATGTTAAAAAAAAGAGACAAAAAGTTAAATTTCATAAGGAAAATAAGGGGAATTTAAAAAAAATATATATATATTCTGCCTTAACTTATCATTTGTCCATGTGTTTTATTATGGATCAGTTCTACAAAGATACTTCACACTTGGTAACAGAAGCAGAACATTGCTCAATTACTTTTGTGTAATTTTCTTTAGACATTTCAAGTTTGTCACATTTTATTGTTACAAGATAGTTTGTAAATGGAAATATTTCCATAAATTAACATTATTTTTTGCAGTAAAACAACGACAAAAAAAATTTAAGTTGACAGAGAGATAGGCAAAGAAAAAAACAGGAGAAACAAGTATTCAGAGAATGTCTAATCTTACCCTTATTTTGTGCTAATCTCAAGTTTCTATGGCAACCTGTTGTTGAATTAGAGCCAATAATGTGATTTTGACCTTTCTGCTAAACATGACCTTTGACCTTTGCTCAAATGCATCATTGCATCTGATGCTCATTAGCTATATGTATATGCCCATGTAATTTCAGGGTGAAATCTGAAGTATTCATTGAGTTATAGCATGATATGTCTCTGCACACACACACACACACACACACACACACACACACACACACACTGATTACAATAATCTGGGGTGAGATTAAATATGGAGTCATTTAATAGGTTATTATGTTCTTCATCCCACGGCCACATTGGAATCATTAGCGGTCTGCATTTGGCCCCCAAGCCGCATGTTTGAGACCCCTGCCATACACTGTCTCCAAGACTCATATAACCAAACTCCTGCCCTCTGTCTGATCTGTAAGCACACACGGCTACCGCACAGTAAACTAATACCTTCAATTTGTAGTGATGGTGAATGTGGGATGTGTGTGGCTTTATTAAAATGCACTAAATATGCCTCCTGGCAGATTTACCTACTCGTGTTGATGTCAGCTGAGTCACTGTGAGCGCAGCTTGTTTCATAATCACATATAATCATCTTATAATAGATGTATCTTGAGGTTAAAAGAGTTAGCTGTCCTAATGCAGAACTAAGTTGTTTATATTGACATTCTGATTTCTTGTCTTCTTAACAGGGCTTTTAAAAGTTAATGCAAATTAATCCATCATCATGATTAATCTGATTAAAAATCTGAATGGAATTAAATGGAACAGTTGTTTTGTTGAAACTAAACTGTTGAATGTGTTGAATAGTCATGTTAATTGCATATATACATATATATATATATTTGTATTTTTGCATTTGTTTTAGAGATTTTGTCACATTTTTTTTTTCTGTGTTTTAGAAGTTTTTGAATGTGTTGAATTTTAGCATGATTTGCATTTTTTCTGTTTCTTAAATTTGAGTAACGCACCCCACCCCACCCCACCCCACCCCGACAATATAGATTCCAATTTTATAAGAGTTTTTCAATGTGTTTGGGATTTTTAATTGCTTTTGTGTTTTGTACACGCTTTTCTCTGCATTTTTTCAGTTTCTTACATTTGAGTAAACACCCCCCCCCCCCCCAACAATATAGAGTTAAGTTTTAGAAGAGTTTTGGAATGTGTTGGATTTTTCATTGTTTTTTTGTTAAAATTTCTTACAGTTGAGTAACCCCCCCCCCCCCGCCCCAACCCGACAATATAGATAAAAAAATGAATATTTAATCATGATTATTCAAAATTAATCCAAAGAAACCCTGTGATTAATCTGATTAAAAATGTGAATCATATGACAGCCCTACTTTTTAAATGTGTCTAAACATTTGCTTGCTGCTCCTTTGTGTTTGTGACTTTACCACAGAGGGAATGCAATCAGTTATTGGCATGTTTGCCAAAGTTATTCTAATAATTTTACATGGAAAAAGGAAAAGGAAAGGAAAAAAAACAACAGGTTTAAAAAAAAACATGACAGAGCTTGGGAATTTTTTCTGCTTTTTCTAACATTGTGAAATAAAGCGTTTGATTGAATTACAAGACTTTTGGCGACTTGGCAGATGTACGCATCCTACTGAGTGCCCTTCATGTGTTTGTGAAGACCGCCAAGGCTTTTTTGGAACCTTCCTATTCGCGACTGTCCACCCACCTGAATCCCAACATGTCCCATTCCTTAAGGCATAGTTTCCTCAGTCCTGTCAGTGTTGGTGCGCTTAAATAAAGTCCTCTGGGAGGTTGTCGGGGCTACTGGGTAACAGGCAGTAGCAAACAAAGACCAAAGTATGAAGATGTAAGAAAAATATTTCAGAGGAGTGAGGGAAAACTTGGCATGCATGCACAGTCACAAGCAAAAAAAAAAGAAAAGAAAAAAGAAGTGGACTCAGTAGATTCAGCATTTGGAAAAAATGTGTGTCATATCAGGAGGTAAGAGTTTGGAGCTAAATGCTAAGAACAAATGTACACATCGCAGACGCTTGTTCGACATACTGTTGCGTTTTCATACGATGTCGACAGTGATAGGGGATTTCATTGGCGTTGTGGTTTCCTAGAGGAGGGAAGTTTATTTAAAGCAATCTACAGGATGACCGCTGGGTTCAAGCTACATTCACATGTGTAATGGCCACAAAGATCTCCTGGGAGTTTCCCCCTGGCTCTACGATAGCCAAATTACTTCAACCTCAAAATACCAGACAGCTGCTGTGGGCAGAATGTAAAAGGAATTACACACAGACATACATCTACACGCATGGACTGACAGCTGCTATAAAAACAATCATTTGTCCATGATCCATCAGTCAAAAGAGTGCAGTTTTGTCTGCAGGAAAGTATACATTCAGTGGTGAATAAAGTGTAGTACATATATTTTTTATTAAATAATATCAATACCTGCTTTAAAAAATACTAGTCTATAAATAAAAAGCTTCTGGAATAAAACTAATGACATTTTACCATGTGTTTGTTACTGATAAAGAAAACTCAAGACTTAAATGCTGGTTGGTTCAAGTTTCCAAGATAAGTCTGGGGTCAAAATGTGAAATTCTTTACAATTAACAAGAGAATAGGTTTTAGTCCAAAGGAATATTGGTCTCAGATCTACTTCAAAACACTGTCTGCACATTATGATCCATTCACTTTACAGGTTCTTTCTAGTGGAATATTTACTAATCCACAGTAATCATGTACATAAACCATCATATATGACCCTCCAGCACTAAACCAGTGGTTCAGTCTCACAGCAGTTTTTCTAGCTTTAGCCTCAAAGGGTTCAAATTATCGTCTATGCATAAAATCCAAGTACAATGTCTCCTTTTGTAAAATTCATACCGTAATTGTTTCAAATCATGCCTTTTAGGAAGAACAACAACTGAAATGAAGTCTAAAACAAAGAAAAAACGGCTCAAAACACAGCTTTCCTTCACGCTCACATTAGGTATTTCCCCGTCATGTTTGGGAACGTTGGAAAGATCGGGATTCCCTCTAGACAAGCCTTAAATAGAAATCTACATAATTATATATTTGAACCAATGGGACGCCTCAGAACAAAGCCTTCTCCAGTAAATAAAATCCCTTGTTGCTAGGGTGATGTTGAAAAACGGACTCTGATTGGTTGACTTAGTGTCAGGCAAGCATTTTAATAAGCTTTCAAATAAATATAAAATGTTAATTTCTGAAATTTGACCCAAGTGACTGGTTTTGTGCTGGAGGGTCACATATATGCGTAATAACACACCATCATATATATATATATATATATATATATATATATATATATATATATATATATATATATATGTATGATACATCTGCCTCAATCGTGTACTCTTTTCTCTAGATACTAGTGGAATTTTGTTTTGGGTGTTTACAGAATTACATAAGAAATAGTTGTTTTTGTAGCAACAACCTCCCAGTAGAATAATTAACACACACAAGAGGGATACAGTCAAATTCAGTTACGAAAGAGCAACAAAACTAGACAGAACTTGCTAAGCATATGGATCTGCTTGCTCTAATGTTCTTACTCAATTTGATTTTTTTTTTTTTTTAAATAGCTAAATTAATTACATGTATCGCCTCAAGACAAGCCACAAGCTAATACCAGATACACTTTTCTGCACACGACAATGAGACTGTAATTGTTTTAAATGCCAGAGATAATAGTGTGTCAGCTGTATTTCTGATAACATTTGAGTATTACATTGGAGCTGATTACAAAAGTTATCTGAGACCGTGCAAGCAGTGTCTGACTATAAATGGAAACCAGGGCAAAAGTTGATGCTGATGCGTAAACTCAGTAAATAAATAAATAAATAAAGCAAAAGCTGGTGACCCTGGGTTTATTCTTAGCTCAGTACAAAAGAACTTGCTTCCTGAAAATGATGGCACAGTTTCAGAGCTGATGCAGGCGTATGAGTCATTTGTAAGGTCAAATTCAGCATCTGCAGCAGGTTTTGAATCCAGTGTAGGCATTTATTAACCACATATGTAGGACACATGTAACATTATTGATATACTATAAAATCTAATAAGTTGAAAAAACTCAGGAAACTGATTACCTTAAAAATTTCTATGTGAACTAGCTTACAACTTTTAAATGTGGACCAGTTTTAAGCTTTACAAACTCTATTTACATGGGAGTTTTTGGGAGAGATTATTGTAATCACTGTGTGTGTGTGTGTGTGTGTGTGTGTGTGTGTGTGTGTGTGTGTGTGTGTGTGTGTGTGTGTGTGTGTGTGTGTGTGTGTGTGTCCGCAGAGACATATCATGCTATAACTCAATGAGTACTTGAGATATCACCATAAAATATACATGTAGCTAATGTGCATCAGATGCAATGATCCATTTGAGTAAAGGTCAAAGGTCAAAATCATATAATCAGTTATAACTCAAGATTTGGACTTTCAAATTGGTACCAAATGACACAGAATGAAGATTCATACAATTCTTATGAATGATGTTATCACCTATGACCAATAGTTTTTGAGATCTCTGGAGGTCAAAGGTGAAAAAATTAACTTCTGTAACACTGTGTGTGTCAAGCATAGACATATCACGCTATAACTTCATCAATACTGGATATATTATCATAATATTACACGAACTGACGCATATATACACATAAAGAAGTTATCAATACTGCAAAAGGTCAAAGGTCAAGGTCTCATTGAGCAAAAAGATCAAAATCACATTATTGACTGTAATTCAAGAATGGGTCGTCATATAAATTTGAGATTGGCACAAAATAGGGGTGAGATTGGGCATTCTCTGAATACTTGTTATTCCTGTTTTCATTCCAAATGAAAGTTAACTTCGAATAAAGTCACTGATTTATAATGAACTTAATTCCCCTGCCATGTAAACAGTTAATTCCTCTTTAACATTATTTCTGTCGCTCTGCACATGCTCCTGGTCTCATTGCAATAACGCACATATTCCGCACTGCTGGCATTAGTTTGTTGATTCCTATGATTGATTCAGTCGAGCTGCTGCTTCGTAATTATCACAACAATCACATGTATTATCTGGTCTAATATGTTACTAGTTGAAACAAATGCCAAACAGGAAGTGGACGTGACCGTTTTCTTCCGGTAGATATCCAGACATTAAGTGGCTGTTCTGTCCAATCAGAACCCATTGTACCTCCAGCAATTAAAGATTAATTAACTACAGCGGAATACACCCATTTCCATGGAAACCTTTAATTGGAACTAACATGTCCATGTAAAAACAAATAAAAATTATTTTATTCTGAATAAATAAATCGGAATATAAAAAAAAAAACATCATGTAAATGTAACGTTTATACTTAAAAGTTGTAAGATAGCAATGGGTTTCTTGAGTTTTTCCAAAGTAAAGTCAACTCATTAGTTTTACGGTTTATATTTATCCACAGAGAATAGAGATAACAGAAATTGAAAAAAAAAAAAAAAAAATCTTATGATCGGAACTTTGCAGCCTGTCCTTTTGGAAGTCAGACTCTGGTGTGGGGTGAGACCACAGGTTAGTAGGCCAACGGGGCAGTTAGCTCAACTGACGGGTCAGAGGACACACTTGATGTGATCTGTGGAAGGAAGTGCCTTAATTTCCATGACCACTTCTCTGCCCTCGGTAATAATGATGTCAGTCTCTGGATCCAGATCAAAGGTGTAAAACTGAAGCACAACCTGGACCTCAAAAGCCTCTGACTGGATGGAAACGGTCAAAGACATGCAGAGGTTTCCACAAGAAACAGGGAATCCATTATGATGCTCATGCTCATGCTATTGCTATTTTCATTTCTTTGGCTTTGTTGACATGCGTGTTGAGGGATGCATTTAGTGCAACATCTGGAATGGAAAAAGCCGATACCACTTACATAAGACCCCAAAAGCCAAACGGTCCACACAAAAATTCTACCCTCTTAGCTGCAGAACTGAAGGAGAAATAAAAATAATTGAATTACTTCTATAACTTCATGACAGTGTCTTTTCAGACAATTACTAGGTATGCGTGCACGGAGGGCTCTATTGCAAATTGCAAAACACATAAACATAAGAGTAGGATGAAAAGGATTGTTATAGCTGTAAGGCGTGAAGGAGAACGTAATGTGCCATCAGACGTGCAGAACATCCTCCTATCTGTCGACAACTACAGTATTAAAAGTTTTATGTTTAAACATGCATTAACCAGGACACACATAATTATAGGTATGAAGGAACAGAACATAATGATAAGCAAAGTCATTTGCATGTTACCGTGTTCTGTCTCACTGGAACCGAGCATGACTGGTTTCTATACAGTCTGTTTTAAAGCGTGCTGTTTTTTTTTTTTTTTTTTTTTATCTCCGTCACGTGTTTGCGGGCCTACTGTCATGTATGTGCAATTCCACACCTGTTTAAACCCTCCTTAAACTGCAGTAAAATCCCACATGAAATGGTTACTGTCCAGTCTGTAGTTACCTGCAGGTGTTGACCTGGAAGCCTTGCAGATGTGTTTTTACGAGACAGTAAGCTTACCATTGAAATGGATAGATTCTAACCACCGGGGCTGAAAGCCAACACACCGTTATGTAGAAACCATTGCCAGTGTTGTAAATCAGTTAGCACTTGTTTAAAAAAAAAAAAAAAAGAAGTGGTCGGATAGGAGTCCAGAGATGTAGAAATGCATTCCAACATGCGTCCAGTACTGGAAGAGAAACCACAGCACCACGCTTCAGAGAAAAACTAAATAGTCTTATCAACAGAGGTGGAGGTCTATAAACTGGATCCATTCATGGGGTATTAACTCCGAAAACATTGCTGACTGTGTTTATTACTTCAAGGACAAGCATCAAGAAAACAGCTTCAATCTGCACGTCTGGAAACTAATCCTATCAGAAATGCATGTACTGTGGCATCATGGGTAAGACTGAAGGTTTAACTAAATAAAGATCTATTCTATTCTATTCAAAATCAATGTATTAATGTGATTATTCCATCATTATGACTAATCTGATAGAACATTTTAATGCAATGACCTCTGTCTCCATCAGACCCTGTTTCTATTGGTTTCAGTTGAGGTTATTAACGTCTAATTAGTTAATCAACGGCAGGGCCAACAGGCTGCCAGGCGTGCTGCTCGGCTTCAGCCGCTATGACATGACATAATTAGTTGATTAATCGATAAAATAATTGCTTGATTAATCATTTAAATCTAACCGTTTACCCCCAGCCTGAGCAAATGCACAGATGAAAAGATGGAAGACACTAAAGCAGTACAACATTTGAGGACAACAAACCCCAAGATGGAACATAAAATATTAGTCACACTCTGCAGAAAGGAGGTTGGTCTTTTTTTCCAGCTTAAAATACTACATTAACGCTAAGTGTACATTAGTTAGAGATTCTGCTAGCACGACAGCTAATGTGTTGCCCAGCTTCAAACACAAATGTTAAGTGCATCTCTCTCTCTCTCTCTATACACACACACACACACACACACATACACACATATATATATATATATATATATATATATATATATATATATATATATATATATATATATATATATATATATATATATATATATATATATATATATATATATATATATATATATATATATATATGTACCTACAGTTTATTTATATTCCCTTCTTTCTTGAGTCTGATAGCTCATGAAAAAATAAAATGCAGAATTACTATATTATTATTTTAAATTTGAGTTAATTTTTTTTAGATGAAAAAGGAATGGTATTTTATTATGACTAATCGAAATCAGTTAATAGGAACCCTGTGATTATCTGATTAAAAATGTAAATTATTTGACAACACTAAATCTATTCCATTCTTACTTTAGGGTGTGTGACAGTTAAATCCATAGATTATTTCTTTTTTGAAGGACAGGACAAGCTTAATTTAATGACATTACCAGGCCATCTCATAAAGTCTTTTGACCCTTTCATGTTTACGTCCTATAAATCACATTTCATGGTCTCTCTCTCTGGCCAGTGTCCTCTGCAAACTGCGGTGAGGAAGACGAAGAACAAGAAATGGTATGAGCAGTATGTTTTAATCCCCATGAGGCTGATTTCCCACTTGTTAACTGTGGTTTTTAATCCCGTCCAGTCTGTAACTATTCACTGTACTTTGTGGAATAAACAGTAAAAGTTGGTCTTCACTAGTGTTTTACACAATGGTACTTCAGTTTATATCCTTTCGGTCGTATTGCAATCATAACAAGTGTTAAGTGTTGGAAATACAAGGTCTTTCAGCTGTGTTTTATTATATGTGAGTAACACCAGATCAGAGTTTGGATTGGATTCTGACACTGAACAAAATCAAGCTACTGAATTCAGCAGCTTCAATATCGTTTCCAATTTTTCCCTGCGAGATCAGAAGTATTTGCAAGTCCCATTAACCCATAAAGACTCAAACAGTCACTGGTGATCAAAAGCATCTATTGATCTAAACTGTTTAATCAATGCATGCAGACAACTGATGCAAAATGTAGTTCATCATCTTTTCACTGTCATCAGATATGACCCCATAGTTACCATGGAAACACCATCTTCTACATCATTGACTCACCAGTAAAACCCATTCGTTTGAGTTTGATCAATGACAGTAAATGGAAATGCTTGTTTTATGTTTGATTAATGATAATATTTTACAGAAATATCACTTTTTTCCCCAACTCTTCTCTGTTTTGTTAATAAAACACAACTTTTTTCTGAGCATTTATGAACATTGAAAATTATATCTATGAAAATACATGAAAAAAAAAAAACACAAAATGCAGAAGATAATATTATAAATCCATTAATAATGAATAAATTGATTGGAAAAAAATTGTCTGGAAAAAGCATTGGGTCTTTGTGTGTTAAAATACATTTCTTTTTAACGTTCTAGTCATGATATATAATAGCTGCTTGACCCCAGTTTCTGCATAATGTGACTGTTTTATTTCAACAGACACACCCGTAAAGACATAGAAGGGATGGTCCATGCCATGGATGTTTGTGGCTTTTGTACTTAGTTAAAACAAATCCACAAAAATGAGAGTCTGAGTAAAAACTATGAGTTTCTCTTTTTTGTCTCCAGGAGGTAGACCATATTAAATGAATGAAGACAGTACAGTCGTGTCAGCTTTAGCTCAGAAACAAAGCCAAATGTTTGCACCACCACAAAACACTGTCACTTGTGGTGACTTTGACAACATGGTATTGAGTAAATGACTGTGTGTGATCTAAAACATCTGCCTACAATAAATCATAACCCTGGGAAAGGGTAAAAAAAAAAAATTATATTACAATATATATGTTTTTCATATCAGACTATGTCGATATGTATCATGATATAAATCAAATCACTATTTTTGTCAAGCTTAAATTTTCCATTACTCCTAGTTTAGTGAAGACAGATGGTTATGATAGATGTGATGAAGAACATTATACAACTGTTTCAGATATGATATGGCATATGTGTATGTATGTAGCAGTTATATATGTATTTGTACTGGGATATAATGTGTGTGTGTGTGTGTGTGTGTGTGTGTGTGTGTGTGTGTCTGTGTGCAGGGTGTGATTTGTTGAAGTCTCAGAATTTGCGAACATCTCCATGCAGTGGGGTGTCATTAAGGGGGAGGGGGCATTTGTGTGTCCAGTGGATACAGGTTAGAAGTTGTGAACATGTTTAAGATCTGCTGTATAATACAGGAATGGAAGTTGAAAGTATATAAGGTTTCACGAACTTCACTAGACACAGACAGACAAAAGGGTGAGTTAATTTCACTGCTCTCCAAGTTTTTAGAAAGTATCTTCTTCAGACATTAAATGCACTACATCTTACATACTTTTTAATAACAGAATCAGTTTGTCACACATCACATAAAATAGCAAATTAAACTTCAATTTGTCACATGGGTCACAAACTGGACACAGCCATACCAAATACCAAAGTGTGTCCCAGCACCTTAATTATTAATTGATTAATAATTGATAATTCATTGATTAACAACATGAATCAGAAAAAGTGCTGGTTATCTCATGTTTTTTTAATATATATGATGGTGTGTTATTTCACATATATGGTGCTTTATGTACATCTATAGAGTGGATTTCTAAATAAATCTGTAAAGTGAATGGATCATAATGTGCAGACAGTGTTTTGAAGTAGATCTGACACCAATATTCCTTTGGACTAAAACCTATTCTCTTATTAATTTGAAGAATTTCACATTTTGACCTCAGACTTATCTTAGAAACTTGAGCCAACCAGCATTTAAGTCTTGAGTTTTCTTTATCAGTAACAAACAATAATAATAAATTCAACTTAACCCACTTTAAACGTCTGACTCCTTCTTCTATGTTGGACCGTACTTTTCAATAACTCACTCACTCAAGTTCTCAGTCATATTTTCTCTCGAGGGAACCCTCATTATCTCCTGTTGTAACCCAAACATTAGTGTGTGTGCTGCAGCTGCTCTTACTCCTGTGTTGTGGGTGTCAACCTAACCTGACGCAGCTCTAGTGTGATTGATTTGGTGCGGTGCTACGTAATTATAATCGAAAAAAACTTGAGCTAACCAGCATTTTTCTTTATCAGTAACACACATGGTAACATTTCATTAGTTTTATTCTGGGAGTATTTTACTTGTTAACTGCTGTCAAAATGAATGCATTAATGTGAATTAGTCAATCGTCACAATTAATGTAATTAAAATGTTTTAACGCAATTTAATGGAAGAGTTGTTTTGTTACAAGTTGATTTGTTGAAGGTGTTAAATCAACATGTTTATTGCATATGTGTCCATAATTCTGCATATGTTTTGGATATTTTATCTCATTTTAGGTGTTCTTTTTCTGTATTTTTTTGTAGAGCTTTTTAATATATTTTGGATTTTTCATCTTTTTTTGTTAGTTTATTTTTTGGGGGAAATTTTTAGCATGTTTTGTATACTTTTTCTCTACATTTTTTTGTGTTTCTTAGTGTATTTTGTGGGAAATTTAAGTATAGTTGACCAACATAATATGTTTTTATGGAGTTTTCTTTTAACCCTTTAACCCCTGATGCGTCTGCATCCAAACAACCCAAACATTAATCTGTGCTGCAGCTGCTCTTACTCCTGTATTATGAGTGTCAACCTAACTTGACGCAACTCTAACGTGATTGATTTGCTGCGGCGCTACTTCATTATAATTGGCTGTTCTTACATCTGTCACAATTCTACCACGTTTGTCTCATTTTTCTAACAAGGAAAAGTTATTTTACGATATATATCGTCATCGTTTTATCGTCCACCCAACCCAGCGATCAATCACGTGTTTGGTCGGTGCAATACAAACAAGAGCGGACGGTCAGCCATGTTGTCGCAATCTACTCCCAACATGTTTTTTTTTACAAATCCGACTGAAGCCACATTATCAAAACAATAAATAAAATGATAAAAGAACAGACACAGGTGATAAAACTGCCAAATGACAGCTTTATGAAGCAAAAAGTCTGTCCTTAAAAAACCTGCTTTAGAACTGATCCGGTCGTTTTGCACAACATAGTTTCGGTTTGATTCATGTCAGCGTGCATGTCATAGCTCTACAGTTGAGGAGAAGGCCAGATTCTAGCTGGACTCAGGCACAATTTATGATATCATTAATGTGCAAGGGCAACGGAGACGACTCACAGCATTCCAAGACATCTGCGCTTCTCCATTCTAGACAGTCTGCATGCACCCAGTAGGAGACTCATCACTTATGGTTACCCATGTTTTCTCCGCAAAGCAATGTGAGTTTAATAATTAAGGGAAAAGATTAGTATTTCTCCGGAGCTTCTGGCAAAGTGTTTGTGAAAAAGAACACGGTTATGGAACTTGTGTGCAAATAAAACCAGTTGGACTCTGTTTTAGGGAGTATCAAAAAGGAGTACAGTGTTTGAGGTTAGGGCTATTACCACTGCAAAGCTAACAGGAGGTTATGTGCAAAATGCTGCAACAGCAACATGCCAAGTTTAGAGTGCAGCTTCTGTTAGTTCTCTATCCACATCTGCCACTAAACAATTCCCACTTATCTGTTTCAGCTTTTAAAGTCACCCTTGCATAATGGGGATCATTCAAACTAAAATGCCCATGACTCACTGGTTTCCAGTCCAATTTAACATTGCACTACATTTACTGTGTAAAAACTTCTGAGAGTAGAAGGTCAGCATTTACGCGAGCATGTGTAAGGTTTAATGATTTAAGTCTGTTTTGTTTTTGTTTTTTTTGTGACAGTGACTTGACCGTTGTGGCATGTTGTTGAGTTAATGATGTATGATGCAATAAAGTATGGAAACACACGGAGAGGGTAATCCGCTGAGAAACTGTCTTCCACTAACAACGAGTTCCAGGATACAAGGTAGTGGAAACAACTAGAGAACAAGTAAAGAGCTGCAGCTTCAACAAACGGACTTATTTACCTCCATTTACCCACAATGTGAAGCACATTATCTGCACTGTGGAAAAAAAATCAAAGTCTTAACAAATGTATTTTTCTTAATTCTACCAAAAAAAATATGTCCTCACACTTAACCTTCTAATGCCTGAATTTATAAATATATAAAGACTAAATTAACTGGAGATAATTAATTTGACTATAACACATACAATAGACAGATTTTCGGGTATGTTCCATATTTGCGACAATAGGCATTAAGGGGTTAAACGAAGCCATAATCACCTCAAGAGTAACTTTTGAGTGACATTTTTAAATAATAGATCTTGAAAGGCTTATTTCAAGAAATCTCACCAAGATCAATTTCATGTTAACCATCAAGAGATGTATTTACTTAAATTAGCAAAAAATAAAATAAAAAAATCACATAAAAAAAAAAAAATCTGCTAGCAAACAAGTCAAAATTATCTTGGATTTTCCAGATCTATAGTCGAAAAATAAGTTCTTATATCTGACTGAAATGTTCCTCTTTAGGTGATTACGTCCTATTTTAAGAGTGATGACATATTTGGACTAGAAATGAGGAAAAAAATAAGCTTGGTACTATTTAAATTTTTGCAGGGTGTTTTTTTTTTTTTTTTTTGTTACTTCTCTGTCTCCTGTTTCCATACATAAATCTTATGCCCACCTGCAGGTTGGATGGATGTTTCTGACCCCGATTTTGTGGTTTTCTTTAGATTACAGACATCTTTACAATCACTGCCCTGGTCCAGAGTGGAATGTTATGTGCAGAGGCTGTTGCGAGTATGACGTGATCCGCTGTAAATGTCCTCTCCAGGGGACTCCGGTGGGCTATGCAGTGCCCTGCTGCCGCAACGCCATCAACGAGTGTGACCCCTGCATCATCCATCCAGGTAAAACTGATATGATCTTGCAAACCTCCTCATATAGAGCAGAATAAATCATTGACAAAGCCATTATAATAAAATACCATGGGCCACAGACAGACAGACATACATTCGTTCATCTGTTCTCTCTGAGGCATGACAAACAGCGTCATAGAAAGTCTGAAAATAACCCGATTATTTGTCTGATCTAATTTGTTTCCAGGCCAGTGTTCACATTGGCTCCTTCTCTGATTTACTGGCAGAAATCTCTTGAACTGGCGGAGGGGATGATCACACTTGGAATTATGATTTGTGAATGAAATGGGAGTAAATCTCACAGATGAGTACATCATTGTCTGGGTAAAAAGCACAGGTTTATGTGTCCAGTTGTGCTCATAAGTTTACATACCCGAGCAGAATTTAGGATTAAAAAAACCTTTCACTTATGGATAGTGGTTTGGTGAAGCCATTTATTACTAAACAAATGGGTTTGGGGCGGCACGGTGGCGCAGTGGTTAGCAAGAAGGACCCTGGTTCAATTCCCACACCAGACCTTTCTGTGTGGAGTTTGCATGTTCTCCTTATGTCTGTGTTGGTTTTCTCCAGTTTCCTCCCATCATCCAAACACATGCACTGATACGTTATTGGTTAATCTAAATTGTCCATAGGTGTGAATGTGAGAGTGATTGTTTGTCTATATATGTTCAGTCCTGAGATGAACTGGAGACTCATACAGGGTGTACCCCACCTTCACCCATTGTTGCTGGATTAGGACCCCAGTGACCCCTGTGACCCTAGTGAGGATAAAGCAGGTTCAGATGATAAGACAAGAGAAATGTGTTTTCTGTTTTTAACTCATATGGACAACAGGAAAAATAGCCTGCTGTTGTCCTGTAGGCCTTGTGTCCACCGTAGCCAAAATGTACGGTGTCAAAACGTATGAGTCGTCATCGAACTTGAGCAAGGTCTTCATGAAAGGCATGTGTGTTTAATTTGGTGATCCTCCATCAAAGCTGTCAAAAATGATTGAGTACAGTGTTCCTGCATTTCTATGCTGACGGTGGACAACTACCCAAATGACCCTGACCATAAGTTTACATACCCTGGCTCCTTTAACATCAGTGACAGATGGAAGTGTTTCGTGGTAGTTGTGGATCAGACACTTTATTTTCTCAGATGGTAAAACTATCCATTCTTCTTGGTAAAACACTTTCAGTTCCTTTCAGATTTTTGGTTTTCTTGCATGGATCAATGATACACTCTCAAACAAGAAGGTACAGTAAGGGTACAAATCTGTAAACTAAGGTACAATAAACACTAGTGTACCCCCCAAAGGATAATATTTGAACCTTAAGGTACTGATATGTACATTTTCACACCTGTAAAAGTTACAAACTAGTTGTCAAACAGTGAAAGACTTTCTTAAAAGGTACAATTATGTACCTCTGAGGGTACTGCCAGTGCAACAAGCTTTTGTACCTCTAGACTCTAGAGGTACAAAGTTGTTTGTGTCAGTATCAGTACCTTAAGGTCATAATATTAACCTTTGGGGGTACATTGGTATTTATTGTACCATAGTACATATTTGTACCTGTACTGGACTTGATTTTATTTTCTTTTTTTTTTGTAAACTTTGTTTATGAAACAAAAATATTTCAGATATTTTCTCAATAATGTACTTTTCCCCCTTTTTTCACAAAAAAAATTCAAATTCTAAAAATAAATATAAAAAAATATACAATATTCCCAAACCCAAACATAAATAACAAACAAAAACCTACACACACACACACATCAGTTATATAAGATACATCCAGATAGGTACACAAACAAAACCACAAAGTAAGTCCACATTAGTGTTGCACCCATAGTTCACTGCCCAAAAACAGCCTGATGGGAACAGCGATGGGAAAAACACGCCACTCAAGAAGCCGAACACGCAACACAAAACCACTAGCGACTATTCTCAAACCCGCAAGTACACCACGGGACAGGTGCACCTCATCCCGACCGTGTATGTACCATTCATAATAGTTGGTTAATAGTAGTGAAAATGGAAGACACTCAGAATGTCCATCAGTTTTAGAGTTAGGGTTAACCACTCAGAATATACTTAATTTTCTGAGTGTGTATTCAAGTCAGGAAACTGCGATGGACACTTATTGATCTACCTTTATTTTATCACTGTATTATAGATTCTGCTGTTGATGTATTTATTATTTTTAATCTATTTTCAGCCCAGTGAATGCCATTCTTATTTATCATGCTGTAACAACACACTGCTTTTAATCTAAAGGTACAATATTTCTTTTGAACTTTGTACCGACAGAATAACAAAAGAAAGAACCTTAACTATTTTTCTGCTGTAGCTAATGATGACAGGTCGACTTGGCCTTATGTTTTGGGTCACTGTCATATTGACAAATCTAAGACTGTCCCATATGCATTCAGTCAGTGTATGTAAACCTATGAGCACAACTGTATATGTGAGAACACAACTACCTGGGGGATGTCTGCACGTGAGCTGCACGTGACAGCTCACACTCGCAAAACCGTGTTTTTTTTTCAAGTTATTTCCCTGCGTGCCACCTATACACATGTGTAATGTTTTCCTTACTACTCAAATGTGCTCATGTTTTCCTTTATGGGGGAAAAAAACCAGCTGTTCAGAATTAAATGGATACCTGAGCATCAAGTTTAACTGTACTAAAAATGTTCGTACAACCATAAATTACCATGTGTACATCCCCAGCTCATTTGCTGTAAAAGAAATCATACCTGTAAGCAGACCGTGTGTAGCTCTTTAACCCCAGTGGACAGACAAAGCTCATAAGTGAAAATACATCCTCCCAGGGGTTTTCTAAACAGTTTTATATCAGGAAGTGGCATTACTTTATATTTGTGCATTCTGCTCTAGTGGAAAGTCGATTTAATGAGTTTTGCAGGTTTTATAGCAGGGGAACATAGCCAAAGCTGTTTCAGAATGTATAATAATCTAAATTATAATTACAGTGTTTGTCTGACTTCCTTTTGACTGTGATTTTCCTTCTTTAATTATTATTATTTTTTTAGGATGCAGTGTATTTGAGAACTGCAAACGCTGTAACAATGGAACGTGGGGGCCAAGGGATGATTTCTTCATTAGTGGCAGATACTGTGCAGAGTGTCGGCCCGGCTGGTCTGGTGGAGACTGCATGAGTACGTATTATTTTGACATATGTATCTCAAAGTCGTAGTTTCTGTATGGCTCAGAGGTGTTCAAAGTATACTCGCATTCTGTACTTAAGTAGAAGTACAGCTACTTGTGTGAAGAAATACTCTGGTAAAAGTACAAGTACTGTTTCAACTCTTCTACTTAAGTAAAAGTAAAAAAAAAATAAAAAGTACAACTTCTCACGTGTAATACAGTACAAAAATAAAAAATATAAAGTTTTTTTTGTTTGGTCATGAACGCAGTAATACTTCAGAATATAAAATCAGAAAAGTTTCAAAACTATCTCAAATAAAGCCTTTAAAAGTGAGTTACTGTGTAGATCAGGAGTGTCAAAGTGCGGTCCTCGAGGGCCGGTGTCCTGCATGTTTTAGATGTTTCCCTCTTCCATTACACCTGGAGGCCATTGCATCATTATCAGTCTGATGAGGAGCTGATAAGTGTCAGGGATGATGCATTCTGAATGGATGATTTAGTTTAAATATTCAGAAAAATTCAACCATTTTCCTTTTAGTTTAGCATGGAAAAGGTGCCAAAAAGCAAGAGTTTTTTTTAAATGTTTATTTTATTTAAACATTTTTAAAAGCAAAATTAAAATTGCTGGGACCAAATTTCAATACTATTTTTTTTTTAGTTTAGTTTTAGTTTTCAGTCAGAATTTGACTGAAAAAGGCTCAGGCAGAAGCAAAGATTATTAAGTAATAAGTAATTTTCCACATTATTTGTCATTTTGTAAATATTTATCAGTTTTTGTTGCTCAGTTTGTTTATTTTTCTACATTTATTTTTTTTAAATGTAGTATTTTTCTTTGATTTGTGTCTAACTTTGCTCATGTTACCAATTATTTTGTTAGTTCTCAGGAGTTAAAGGGTTAAACTGAATCATATGGAAGAGGGAAATATCTACAACATGCAGGACACCGACCCTCGAGGACAGGAATTTGACACCCATGGTGTAGATAATGTGTTTGATCGAGTCACAGTTACTCAGTTTTGTGGATATGGGCAGGAAATTTAGGAAAAATGGGGGAGGAAAAGTCACAATTAAGATAAAAAGTCATGAGATTTATTAAAAAAAAAAAAAGCATAATTTCAAGATAAAAAGTCAAAATTATGAGATAAAAAGTCACATTTGTGAGATAAAAAGTCAAAATTTTGAGATAATTGTCATATAACCATAATATATAGTCACAGTTTCTTTCCTCCACTGATTTTCTCTCAGAAGTGACTTATTTTTATCACATCACATCTGTTTAACTTGTAAACAGTACAGATATTTATACAAAAATGTAAGGAGTAAAAGTAAAAAGTACAGATACCTAAAAATCTACTTAATTACAGTAATGAAGTACTTTTACTCAGTTACTTTCCACCTCTGGTATGGCTTTACTGTAATTATTTTTATTTACATGTACTATATAGGTGGAATGAATATTAGGTGCTTTGTAGTCTTTCCATCCATACCGATTTATCTTAATCCAAGTCAAAGATGGCACTTTGGACGGCTGCCACATACCCAGGAGGTTTTCCACAATCAGCTGAATGACAAGACAGAGTCAACATTTAGGAATCCAATAAAATGATTTATTGTGTAACATTTCAACAAGGACTACAGCTTCGTATGCAAATATGTAGCCACTGGGCACAGTAAATATACATTAAATTAAAAGGAGAAGCAAGCTGTTGAATATCTTTGTTGGGCCTTTGTGCACTGTGTTTGTTTCTTCATGTCTCTGAGCATTCATTGATGGAATTTCACTTTAATTACTTTTGGTTTGAGCGTGAACCAAAGCAGCTGAATGTAGTTATTCAAAAAATAATAATTATGCTATAATTAACCCTCCTGTTATGTTCATTTGTCAGGAACAGCAATAGATTGTCAATTTGATCTGGTGCATTTTTAATTATCCAAAAGATGTTAAAAAAATTAAATAAAAATAAAAATAAAATCCCAACAAGCACTGTCAGTATTTCATTACTAACTCCTTTACTAACTATTCTATTAACATGTAATGCAGTGGTGTTCCTTACCTCTAACAAGCTAAATTAGGATAATTCACTCATTTTTCTTTAACCTTTTAAAAGCAATTCCACAGTAAAAAAATAAAATAAGCTAAAATAAGCAACAAAATGAACAAAAACTGCCAAAGTGATTGAAAAGTGAGTGAAAAAATGAACTAACTAAAAATAACATGAACAACACAAGATATGAACAGAACAAAAATTTGAAGAAAAATACAAAAATAAAAACTAAATATAGGAAAAGAAACAAATTAAGCAACAAAATGAAAAAAATACAAAATAACAAATGGCATGAAAAATTTGCAAAACAAGTAAAATACAAATTTAAAAGAAAGAACTTGTATTGAAATGAGACTTAAGCAATTCCTCAGTAAAACAAATAATTAAGAAAATAAGCAACAAAATTAAGAAAAACTGCCAAAGTGATCTGTAAAATGAACAAAAATGAATATTAAACTAACAACGTAACATGAACAAAGTAAGACACTAACAGAACACAACTGAAGAAAAATGATAAAATAAATAAACAAAACATAGAAAAAATAAACAAAAATGAGCAACAACATCAACAGAAATAAATAATAATATAGAATAAATATTCAGAAAACAACACAAAAAAAGCCCCAAAAAAGCAAAATGAAGTTATAAAAAAGGAATAAATGACTAATGTTGTAATTTGATTCCAGTAGTTTTAGTTTGGACCTTTTCACACGTGTACATCATTTCCATTAACAAAATTATCAGTAAAATAACAAAAAAATTAATCATTCAGAATTTTTAAACTAAACCATCCATTCAGAACGTGTTGGCGCTGATGCATCAGGGGTTCAAAAAAACTTCAAACTTCTTTTTAATGTTTAATAATCTTTTTTTAACCATTTTATTACTTTTGAAAGACCATCATCTAAAAACAAGGGTGCTTAAACAAGTCTGGAAAGTCTTAAAAAGTATGGAATTTGTAAACACTGTTTTCCAGACCTTGAAAAGTCTTGAATTTTGGGTGAAAGTCTTAATAAAGTATGGGGGGGGGGGAGTTGTTATAGTAGAATTTTAGTGTATGCTGAAATCAATGTGAAATAAGAAATAGATAATGTATTGTCAATTATGTGTTTGTTCATTCATTACTATAAAAATTAACTTTTCTATTAAACAGGATGGTACAATATCAACCAATGACATCGGTAGTAGACACACCAGTAGAACAGTACAACAAGTGGAAGTCATGGGAAAAAAAAAAAAAAATCAGTTTGGAAAAAGTCTGGAATTTTATTTTGGAAAAAACAGCATGCACCCTGTAAACGCACCATAGAAACATAATATGTCTCACAGTTGTAAAAATAGACTTCATCTATTTCTGTGATTGATTATTCTCTCCAATCAACCCTGTGACGCCATGTTGTAATTTGTGGCTCTATAAATAAAATTGAATTGAATTAAAGAAAGAAATAACCTGACATTTCTGACAACATTTTACTTCCAGTTTGACTGCTGGGTTAAGTCGACCCAAACAGTATCTATGTGATGTAAAAGTTATAGCAGAGATCTACCCTAGGAAAGATGCCAATCACAATTTCTATGAAGAACATTGACAATTCTACTAGTGGAGATTGTAATTTGCATCTCCCCAAAAGGAAATTGAAATTCTACCTAAATAAAATATCAGTTGCTATCTCACCTAAGACAATTGGCAATTCTTCGAGGTGAGATAACAACTGAAATCTATATAAAAGAGAAATCTTAAAATATGAAAAGTATCCCTAGTAGTAATAATTGTATTTCACATATCACATTTACAGACTTCAATAATAGTGGGCAATATAAATGACAAGACCACATATTGCCTTTATTTTCACCATTGATTTTATAATGTTCATATCACCCATATAAGAACACAATATTAATCAATTATACACTTCTGGTGGCAACTAGTTTTCTTATTCTACGACCCTCTAGAATGTTGTGACAACTTCCATTCACTTTGGATGGATGTTCCTAGCGTTCTGCGGGCCGATTTTTTTCGATAACCGCCCGCTGTGCCATTAACGCCAACGACTTTTGTCACTTCAGATTCACGGTACCATATCACTCCGCAGCTAGTTGAAAATAAATATTCAATTGTCTGTCTTTTCTCAAAATAAGCAGTAATAAGCTGTAATAACCTGTAGAATAAGCAGGATAAGGTATTGCTCATGTGTGACTATGGAAAAATATTTCCCGACGGGGCCAAACAACACGTGATGGTCACGTGTGGGCAATACATTATCTCTTACTAATTATATACCATCAAGCTTCTTGAGGTGTTACACTTGATTTCAATTATATTCTCACCTTTTTGATATGTATTTTCTTCTTTGATTATCTTGAATACCTTTGATTGAATAATTAAACTTTCTCTGAGTGAATTACAGATTGTTCTCGTAAAATTGGAATCTCTACTAGGACAATTGTCAACTCTACTGAATTGCCATCTTTACTGTGACATAAACATGAAGGGGGTGATGACATATTTGTGAGATGAACCATTTTCATCTTATTTGTTGATTACACTCATTAAGGTTAGCAGAACAAGATTAATACTGAAAAAATACCTCTATTTTTTTTTCTAGATGTTCGTACTAATGTTCAAAATTTGACCCGTAACATAACATGAGGGTTAACACGCTCTGTAATTTTAACCGTTTTTACTCTGTTTTTCCAAAATGGACTTCCTTGCTTTGTGCGTTACAGAATGCGGGGGTGTGATCCGTAAACGACAGGGCCATTTGGTGCTGGAGAGTTACCCCAACAACGCTCGTTGCGAGTGGACCATTCAGGTGGACCGTCCCTTCACTATAGAACTCAGGTGAAAGAATCCACTTCCATCTCTTCCCAGTTTGGAAATAAAATCACTTCCAGTCCAATCCAATCTAACTTTACATGTAAAACAGTGAAAAAGTACCAGAGGACCAAAGTTTTGTACAGAAGAATAAATAGAACTATGGAATAAAAGAGTAAAATGCAAGAATAGATTAAAAGACAGAACAACTGTACAAAAAAAACACAGACGACTTGGGTTCTTGGGTTACACTGAAGTCAAAGAGGCTATTCCAGGACACATAAAAACCTCCAGAGATAGACTTGCACTAAAAATAAATACTTCTGAAATGGTATTGAATTATAGCTTTCTGTGTTTTATTTGACTTCACACTGAGCAGATGTTGAGACAGTGATAAAACTACTTCAATATACATAAATAAACACATAAACAACCAAAATGTTCCATGACTGTTCAACCACTAGTGCTATCAATACATGTAAGTTATTGGTGTTGTGTTGGAAAATTACAATAATATCAGAGATATAAATGTTAAAGTAATGTTTCATATAAAATCTAACAGTCTTGGGAGTTTAAACCTGTGCTCCAAATGCAGGTCGGTGTAGTTTGGGATGGCCCTAGGCCCAGTGGGGGGGGTGGAGGTAGATTAGAATAGGAACAAACAATGGGAGCCTCCAGAAGAAGACCCAACCCCACAAGAGCTGACCAAAGGACAACTGAGGAGGGGTTGACAGGAGGGTCTTTTAAGCTATGTGTCTTAGTGTTATGTGGCCATTCAGACCATGAACACTCAACGACCAGACTTAGACTGGACTTTAAGACTCCTTACTATGTAACTTTAATCATGCTGAAATATTTTGTAATACTGTAGCTGATTGTTAACTATGGTTGTGATATTAAATTAATGAAAAGACAATGAGAAGACTCAGAGGTATATCTTAACCAACCGCTCTTAGGCCTAAATATAATTGAGTTAAATATGTCTACTTAATTATGTATGAAGTACTAGTTAATTAATTTTTACCAATACAGTGTGAAATGTAATTTATCATCTTTTCATGGTCATCCAATATGACCCATTTTGACATTCACAGGCTCTGTTACCATGGAAACACTGTAATGTTCTACAACAATGGGGAGCTTAAGGGCGTATTCACACTGCACTCAGAAAATCCAGACTTTCGGACTTTCCAGGAAAGTTTGAACCTTATTGACAAGTGTGAATGCTCCCCCGAACCTTGGTCTAGACTAAAGACCGAGTCTTTGGTCCGAGCTGAGGAGGTAGTCTCGGTCCTGACCAAGGTTCGCTGGTGCACAGTGTGAAAGGTCTGTTTAGGAAAGTCCGGACTATCGGACCAATTACGTCACAGTCACGTGCGCGGAATCTAGTCAACGTCCAAGCATGAGTTGTGGCAATAAATGGGGAGACGAGGAAACCAGGTATTTCATTGAAATTTGGTCGGATGATACTATAAAGACTGAATTAGAAAATACTCATAAAACTAGTAACTGGGTCCATTTCCTGCAACAGTGTAGCGCGCTCATCTACAAACCAATCAGGGTCAAGTATAGAGAGACGCACGCTGTACACGCAATGACTACATGACGTTCTAAAGTCCGTTGGTCCACTTGATTCAATACAGTGTGAATGAAGACTGTAAATAAAGTCTGAATTATAAGTACAGTGTGAAAAGGCAAAAAAAAAAGGTTCTGGTCCAAACCTTGGTCCGGACTTTACTATGTGAATACACCCTAAGTCTCCGCCCCTTCCGGGAGGCTCATGGGACCTGAGATCAGAAAATTAATGAATGGTATTCAATGGGAAATAAAATGCTAACATCATATCTGGTTTGTCATGTGCCTTGAATCACACACATGTTGTACTTCATAATAAAGGATCATTATTGATGTGTGTTTCAACTGCTTCTGTTAACCAACGGCTGATTTGTATGCGAGTAAAAACTGTTAATAATTTGGACTACACGCCTGGCGCGCGTGTGACATCACCACAGCTGATTATTGATACTGATATTAACCTTCACTATCATATGTGAATTTCAGAGCACTTGTCAAACTGAATGAGAATTTAGCTTGACTCGCTCCATTCACTCCCATTCAATTTTTTTTGCGAGTTTAAGCACCCATGGACCAGAAGTAGAAGGGCGTGACTTAGCCTCCACATAAGTTTGATCAATAACAATTGGTGGAAACATTTGCTTTACATTAAATCATTATGTTGCTGAAAAAGTCAGTTTTTCTTTGGTTTTTGACAGAAGAACCCTCGACTTTAATGTAAGTTTTTATGATAATCTACATAATCAGTAAATTGAATATATGATTTACACTGAAAAAGTGTGAAAATACAGAGGATAATATTATAATAAATGAAGATTAATCAGTTAAGAAACTTCAATATACTTTGGAACTGCCACAAAAGTGACAAATGGGTCTTTTATTCAACCTTGCCTTAAATCTGGTTTTTATAAAACTACCCATGGTCTTACTATTTATGTGTTTCAAGGCTTTTTAAAATGTTTTACTCTTTTTAATAAAATTATTCACACCCTTTTTAAATTAACTTGTATTAGTTGTATTTAATCTGTTTACTGGATCTTGGAAGGAAGGGTACAATAAAAGAACTAGGTGTAATACTGTACTTAATTGACATAAATAAGACATAATTACCTTACTTAAAAAATTGAGCAAAAAAAAAAAAAAAGATCAAGACAAAAAGCACAAATAAAAACCTTGAAGCAAAAAAAATCTTGTATTATGAAAAAAGTAAAAAAAAAAAAAAGTCTTGAATAAAACAAAAAAACTTAATATAATCCAAAAAATAATCTTGAATTGAGCAAACAAATTCTTGAATCAAGAAAAAATACCTTGAATACCGAAAAAAAAAAAAATTCTAGAAATCAGATTTTTCACATCTATTATCATATAACATCATAATTCTATCACATTGAAAAGCTGCTCTTCAGGTGACTACGTATTACTTTAAGCATGATCACATATTATGATTAGAAATAAAATACTTTTGGTAAGATTTATATTTTTTTTCCTAGTGTAGCTGCAGTAACACCTGTTTTATTAATATCATGTCAAACACAGTAGACAGTAACTGACAATGAAAACAGAAAAACGCTGAACTTTTCCTACTGTGTCTGAATGGAGGTGACAAAAAACACAAGTCAGTCCAAGTTACCACATTATGGAAACTAAACTCAATAGCACGGGTGGAATACAGACAGACAGACAGACAGACAGACAGACAGACAGACAGACAGACAGACAGACAGACAGACAGACAGACAGACAGACAGACACTGCAGAAACTAAATGGTCAACATGATTAAAAACACATTAAATACTAAGATACTTCTATAAAAGACAGTGTATCTAGTGACGCAAAACTACTTTAAAAGCAGGTCGATAAATAGATAATTATTGCACGTTTCCTATTTAACCCTTTAACCCCTGATGTGTCAGCGTTGACACATTCTGAAAGGATAGTTTAGTTTCAATATTCAGCAAAAAATGACCGTTTTTTTTCTTTTCTTTTTTTTTACTGTGATTTTGTTCATGGATCTGATAAATGGAAATAAACAGGTGTCAAAAAGCAACTAATTTAGAAAAAAGAAAAAGCTGGAACCAAATTACAATATTATTTATTTATTTATACTTAATTTTAGTTTATTTTAACTAAGATATGTTAGTATTTTGCAAATATTTATTAGTTTTGGTTTATTTTCTTCCTTATTTTGTTTTATATTTTTACATTTAATATTGTATTTTATTATTTTTCTTCACTTTTGTGCCATTTATGTCTCATTTTGTTCATGTTACTTATTATTTTGTTGTTTTATTCTACATTTTTGGCTGTGATTGTCCATTTTGTTACTTATTCTGTAAATTTTTGACTGAAACTGTTAACGTCTCAGGAGTTAGAAGGTTAAAGAGCTCATTTAACATTAGATACACTTCATAGTGACATTGACTCTAAGAAATAAAATTATACGAATGCACATGTAACTGTAGAAAACAAAAACAATATATACACACACACACACACACATATATATATATATATATATATATATATATATATATATATATATATATATATATATATATATATATATATATATATATGTATCATCAGAGTAAAGTTGCCACAGTTTCATCTGGCATGAAATCATCACTTTTTGGATGTTTAATGTCCATCTGCTATAGTTATTAATGGCTGGGCCGATCTAAGTCAAATTTCCACTTTGTTCTGATATTTCTGCCAGATGTAAGTCATAGACACATGCGAGTCTACAGCAAAGTTTGGTAACCACAACATCCCCTCTTTTAGAAAAGTTATTACACCCTGTTCGTGTTTTTTTTTTTTTTTCAGTCAAGTTATGACTTTTCAGTCCAGTGATAACTATGTATTTGTGTAATTCTCTCCATTACACAGACAGCATTTTACAGGCGACCGTTCGTGCTTCGTATTAACAGAACAAAACTTCCATACAGTTACAATCAGGTCTATGTTGAATTTATTGTGCGTGTAAAACATGTTTAGCGCTTCTTAATGTTATTTTCTTCTATATATGTAGAAGCACTGCTGTAAACGATAATGTCAGTTCTATTAGAGTGCTTTATATGTTGCCCTTTTAATATACATTCAACAAAACCCCTCGCTCGTGGGCTCATAAAAGACTAACAGGAAGGTATAAGTCTGGGCTTCAGCGGCTGAATTATAAGATGGTTATTGCTGTATTTCTGTCTTTAATGGTTTAGCTCAGGATGCGCTCATCACAATGTATTTACAACTTAATAAAGTGTGCAGTAACTAAATAGAAATACTTTGTTACTGTACTTAAGTAGATTTTTTTAGGTATCTTTTTACTTTTACTCCTTACATTTTTGTATAAATATCTGTACTTTATACTCCAATATTTTCAGGATACACTCATAGTCAAACTAAACAGTTGTGACAGTATGAAAAATGTAGTCGCTTCAGAGGGAAAGTCAGTGGAGGAGTGAAACTGTGACTTAATATAACATAATTATGACTTTTATCTCATGACTGACTTTTGAGTTCATATCTCAACTATTTTATCTCACAATTTAGACTCTTTTTTCCTCATAATTTTGAAATCTTATCTCACAATTTACAAATTCTATATCATAATTTCAGCACTATTTTGCCATAATTGTACATTTCTTATCTTATATTTTGGACTTTTTATCTCATAATTATTAATTTTTCAAAAAAAATCTCTTAATCTCTTAATGGGCGTTTATGTCAATTGCACCATTTTATCTCATAATTTCTACTCGTTTTCTCATAACCGTTGTTTTTTAATCTCATATGTATGACTTTTTTATCTCAAATATGACTTTAAATTTTTTATTTTTTTTTCATTTTTTACAAAATTTCCTGCCCGTACCCACACACATCAGTACTGTAACCTGATCAAACACATCATCTACACAGTAACTTACTTTTAAAGGCTTTATTTTTGGATACTTTTATTATATTGTTTTATTGATATTTCATTTATGGCAAAATTGCAATTTAGAAGTTATACTTTTACTTCAGTAAATGAGTTGAATCAGTACTTCTACTTTTACCAGAGTAGCTGTACCTCTACTTACAGAAGGTGAGTACTTTTACCACCTCTGATAACTGACAATAACTGTCCAGTGTAATTAACTATGTGCTTTTAGATTCCCTAGATCAACCTTCAGGCCTGTGTTGAAAGGAAACAAGAACAAGCAAAGATTAAGTCAGTGTTTTACATAAAGTTCATCAGAACTAGACGTCTGTTCCAACGTAAGGTCAAGACCATTACATCTGAAATATCCAGTCAGTCAGTGGAAAAGAAACTTCTTTGTGTTTCTCTCAGTATAAAATGCCAGTATTTTTTTAATGTCACACTCTGCACCTAAATGAAACATTTCATGAATTACAAGCTTATGTAAATTATTCTAACTTAATTGTCATTCAGACAGTCTAGAAAGTCAACCTTCTGAGTGATCGGAATGTTTTAAAACGAAATGGAAAGAACTGAGTGTATTCTATGAACAAATCACTGGCCTTTACTTCTTGTTTGGGAAATAACATTGTGTAATAAACATGTTTAATCAAGACTACCCAAACTGTTTAATTAAATCTACACAAAGCCACAAAGGATGCATCTTCCACATGATACAGTTTAACCCTGAACACAAATGGAACAAAATTAAATAAAAAAATAAAGTAAAATAAAAAAGTAAATGTAGTAAAATAAACAAACAATATCACCAAAATGAACAAAAACTGATAAATATTCACAAAATTGTAAATAACATGGAAAATTTTGCAAAAAAATTTACTAAAAAAAAAAAAAAAAAAAAAAAAAAAAAAAAAGAATTACAATGGGTGGTTTAGTTTTTCAGAAAAATTCAGCCATGATCTTTTGTTTTTTAGTGTTTTACTGAGTTTTGTTGATGGAACAGGTGTCAAAAGGAAACAGAGTTAGAAAAAAGAAAAATTAAAACTGCTGGGACCAAATTTCAATACTAGTTCTTTTTTTTTGACATTTTATTTTATTTAAAAAAATTTTTTACAAATGTTCCCATGTTATTTAGAATTTTGTACATATTGTTTTTTATTTGATAATTTTTTCTTTATTTTTTTTTCTTTTTTCAGTTTACTTTTAATTTTTGTTAATTTTATTGATGACCTTGGCAATTTTTGTTCATTTTGTTACTTATTTTTATTCTTTTTTCAGTTTATTTTTCATTTTTGTTAATTTTATTTCATTTTGTTACTTATTTTTATTCTTTTTACTGTGGAACTGCTAAAGTTTCAGGAGTTAAATGATTAAACTAAATCATGTGGAAGAGGGAAATATGGGTTAAGGTATTAAAAATGCTCAAACTCCATTGACTGTAGGTATTACAGATTATCATTCAAAGGGCTCAGTTATTAATCTTGCCCAACATTGGTTGATAGAAATTATTGTAATCACTGTGTGTGTATCTTTGGTACATTTATTTATGTATTTGAATAGATAAAATATGGTACACTGTCTTCTACTGGAGCACTTTGAGGTTTTTATGTAAAAATGTAAAATGCTTTAACCCTTTAACCCCTGATGCGTTCTGAATGGATGGTTTCATTTGAAAATTCAGAAAATGTAAAGTTTTTTTCTTGGTGTTTTTTTTTTTTTTTAACCGATACTGATTTTACTGTACAGGTGTCAAAAAGTAACGGCTTTAAAAAAAAGAAAGAGCCCAAACGAAAACTACTGGAACAAAATTACAACAATCATTTATTCCTTTTTTTTTTTTAACTCAATTTTGTTTTTTTGGCATTTTTACATTTATTTTATTTTTATATTTATTAGTTTCTGTTGATGTTGTTGCTTTTTTTTTTCTACGTTTTTTCATTTTTCTTCAGTCCTGTTAGTGTCTCACTTTGTTCATATTACCTATTATTTTGTTAGTTTAATACTCATTTTGGTTCATTTTACTGATCACTTCGGCAGCATTTGTTCATTTTGTTGCTTATTTAACTTATTTTACTGTGGAACTTTTTAAGTCTCGGGAGTTAAAGGGTTAAAAATCAAATGTATTATAAAAACGAGCAAACACATTAGTTTAATAATAAATTGCTTCACCTAACTAATAACCACAAATGAAAGAAACCTTTTTATATTATCACTCATATTCACAGAAAAATATCCAAAGACTCATAAAATTCTGCGAGGGTATGTAAACGCATGTGCCCAACTGTGTGGTTTAACTTTCTTGGACGCGTTTCCTGTTTTATTACCGCTGCCAAATGGCCACAAGATTGTGAAAGGTTGTTGTAAAGTGTGTGTTTGTAAGAATTTAGTCATTCCTGTCTGTACCTGCTTTAACCATGATCCCTGGTGACTCATTTTGTTTAATCCTCGCTTCTAAACTACAAATAATCACTGTTGAGCCCAGAAAAACAAAATATAGAAGACTAAGCACATAAATGTAATCTTTAATTGCTATGGCGCACAGTGAAGGCACGTTATGAACGCTAATAACTGAAGCAAACCAGGCAACAAAGCTGCAAATGACCAACTGTGGTTAAACTGATGGTGCTGGTGTCATTAGTATTTGTTTGTTTGTAGATTTTAAAGAGCCGAGCGTTAAGATGCCAGTTAGTGTGGTACTGCCAGGGAACACAGGTGTGCAGACTTTCCAGAAAAAGAAAAACCAATAATGACTATAGCAGGGCTGGATTATAGTCCAACCAAAATGACTGCTAGAGTTTCATGGAATTTAGCAGAAATTAATACGCCTTGGAAATGTTATATTCAACTGTCATAATTGCAGCACTTTATATTGACGTCTTTATGGCTTTTAGGGCGATATGTTTTTATGCTGGTTCCATTCCTTTACGATTTTTTGGGGTGCCGATTCAATTTAAATTGCGATTTTTCGATATTTCCGATTTTTCGCTTGCCTTTTTATCACCAGACCAGAAGAAAAAGCTGATTGATGATGCCGACAGATCACATATTTCCCCAAAAAATACACATCATATGTGAATCAGTTCAGATTTATTCAGCAGTAATATATTTGAACCAGACGTTGGGAAGTAAACTGCTACACAAATAGGAGCCTTTAAATTAATATACTTCATAATATAATGTACATGTCCAGCTCTGCTCTTTCCTTCTGTTAGAAAACCCACACACTTTAATTGTTGTTGATTCTTTAACTATATTTATTCAGGAACAACACATTTTCTCTAAGTTGTCAGATATCCTGCGCTATTGAACGCATCAGAGATGGTACGACAGTCCTGAACGCACCGCCTCTGTGTTTAGAATTAGCTGCTGTGTTGTTGCTAACATCGCCATCTCACCCTCTTTTTCCCCAACTCTAATTCATATACTTCTAGTTTATTACTATGTGTAAATGCCGCAAGGTGAGATTAATAACACAATACAGTTGGAATAGATATTAGCATAATGTATTGTTTATCTGTGCATAAGTTAATGCTGTTTAACGCCGGTGTGTTGCTGAAGCTAATATGATAATAAGCTAGCTGTCGCCTGTGTGCCCGGTGTTTTCTGTGTATCACATGATGCATCTGAGTGACTCATATGATATTTAATAATTTAAATATTTGAATTAATAATTTATATAAGGGAAAAAAAAAATTTGAAACAAAAATATCGATTTAAAAACAGTAAAACAAAAAATGCTAATACATGTGTGAATCGATTTTTTTTCTCCCACCCCTAATGGCTTTTTTTGCGTTTGTGTTTTTTTCCCCCACAGGTTCATGATGTTGAGTCTGGAGAGTCACCATTCGTGTCATTATGACTATGTGGAAGTCAGAGATGGCGATAGCATAAGGTCACGTGTTATTGGTCGATACTGCGGGAACAACAGACCTCTGCCCATTCAGAGCTCTGGCAACAGTCTTCACATTCTGTTTGTGTCCGACGGCTATAAGAACTTTGATGGCTTTTTCGCCACATTCCAGGAGAGCTCAGGTCAGTCAAATACAGATGTACAGCGGCAACACTTAATACTTATGAGGTCAAAGGTGTAAAGAATATACATTCCATATCAGACATGAAAAAACAAGACTTTATTTGTGATTACTTTATCATTTATTTAACGTATTATATTATTATTGCCGATTACTGTTTGACTTTTTTTTTTCCTTTTACTTAGTTATCCCAGCAGTATTGTTTTTAAGTTGGTTTGTTTGTTTTTTAAGCAGGTTTATGCCAAAACTACTGGACCAATTTCCATGAAATTCTCAGAAAAGGTGTGAGGTGATCCAGAATAGATCCCATTAAAGTTTGGTGAATGGAAGTGAAAGGTCAAGGTCACAGTCGCCAAAAATATGTTTTTGCAATCATAAAAGATAGGGAAAAATCAGGTCAAATGTGTGCAAGGGGGGGGGGGGGGTTGTTGTTCCTGGTGCCACTTGTTTTTATTAAATTTCTCCTCTTTTTGTACAATCCAATGTAACAATTTACATTTTGATTACAGTTGATTTACAATTTGATTACTTTCTTTTCTTTGTACACAGTCATATGAGTTTTTCACACATACCTCTACAAGTAACATAATGTTTGTTTGCTTGGAGCCTTCATTAGATACAACAAATATGCAGTAGCTATTCATTCTGGGCTTCCTACGTTACACCCTCCAACAATTCATTATCAAAAACATACAATTACAGACAATACACTACCATTACATTCACACCAACCATCCATACAAACAAACAGCTCTATTATTTAATTCATGATTGCATAGAAATAAAACCACATACAGAGAGAAAAGGAAAAGTGAGTGACCATAAAACAAAACTCTCCTTCTTTCCCTGCTCACAACATGGCACAAATAATGAGAAATACATAGTAACATGTAGAAAAACATAGGAATAATAATTTAAAAAAGGAAATAAAACAAATGGAGCCAGGAACACACATTTTACCTGAATTCCCCTATCTCTTATTATTGTGAAAACACGTTTCGTGACTGTGACCTTTGACCTATATTCATCAACATTTAATGGGATCTATCCTGGACCACCTTACATCTTTTCTGAAAATGTCATGAAAATCGGTCTGGTAGTTTTAGCATAAAGCTGCTTAAAGAACAAATTAACAGACAGACAGACACATAAAACTAACTCAAAGACAATACCTTCACTCCCCTTCGAGGGCGGGGGTAATAAACTATCACAGCAAATAAATAATGTCCACTTCCAGACATAAGACCATAGATATAAATCTTAGTCCAAGACAGGATGATAACATCTTGATTAACAACATGGAGTTTTGCCTCATCAATAAATATTTTTGCAGCAATAGAGTTAACATAAGTTCCCATGTTTCAGTGAAGGTGGATTTCTGAAGCGTCTTCATACAGTAAGAATGTGATCTCTTCCATTTGGTAAATGTCCCAAACTTTTTGAATCCATGTAATATATGAGCTTTGGTTTCATACTGTTTGACTTGTTTTGTCCTTTATTTATGTTTAGTTTTTTAACGACAGAAAATAATATGCATACAGACGAGTTTGGGGCTGGGGGTGAGGGGTTACAGAGCTTACATTTGTACAATTTGTTACATGGAAAAGTACAGAACCATCAAATTAATGTGTGTGTTTTTTAAGCAAACAAGGTTTGACAGTGACCCATGTCCCTGGTGTTTTATATTAATCTGGAAAGTCCAACAAAAGTGAAGGCTGTTCCATAGAAAAGATCCAGAAAGTAAATGTACCAGTTGTCTATACTAAAACAGATGTTTGCATTCCTTCCAGTTTAATATTATAATGCACTTTGCTGATAGAAATACCAGTTTTTTTCCCGGTATTGTATCCATGATATTCAGAGGTGGGAAGTAACTAAGTATAAATACTACTGTACTGTACTTTTTAGGTGTCTATAATTTACTTGAGTATTTATTTTTCTGGCAACTTTTACTTTTACTCCCTACATTTGTTCATAAATATCTGTACTTTATACTCCTTACATTCTAAGAATGGACTTGTTATTTTTTCAAACTAAACAGATGTGATAGTACGAAATATAAGTAATTTTAGAGGGAAAATTATAATTATAATTCTAACTTTTATCTCATGATTGTGACTTTTTAGCTCAGAATTTGGACTTCATCTCATAATTTTCATTATTTTTCTCATAATTCTGCTTTTTTTCTCCTTATAATAATGACTTTTTATCTCAATTGTGGCCATTTTTTCTCTTTTTTTCCTACATTTCTGACCCATACCCACTAAACTGAGTACTGTGACTTGATCAAACAGATTGTCAAAACAGTAACACATTTTAAGGGCTTTATTTTTGGATGCCTTTGAAACTTTTCACATTTTTCCTGGTGAAATAAGTATTATTTCATCCAGGGCTAAAGAAAAAGGCAGTCCCCCCCCCCATTTTTACTTTATTACAATTGAGAAGTTGTACTTCTTTACTTTTACTTTTCAGTACTTCTACTCTTACCAGAGTTTTTTTCCACACAAGTAGTTCTACTTCTAATTAAGTACAGAATGTGAGTACTTCTCCCACCTCTGATTATATTTGGAGTTTACATTTTGGTTTATTATTATTATTATTATTTCCTTATCATCTGTGCATCAGACAGAAAAGTTCATTTTGCAACAACTTAAAAATAACTTCACAATATAGACATTTCCACAGTGTATGCATCAGTGTGCCTTCTGCTTCACAGCCTTTTAAGCACAAACTTGATTTTTTTCTCATTCATTATATTGCGTATATAGGGTGTGATATAAGCTCAATGTAATAATTTAAAATTTACAGTTTTACGCCTGATGCATTTAGTTTTGCGGTGCATTTTAAGGCAAGCTCATACATTTTAAAGATGACTTGGTATTAAGTTGTGAACTGACAAAGAAAATCTCAAAGGGAAACTGAGAAACTGTTATTTGCTGTAGTTAGACACTTAATTCCTGATTCAGAAGCACTTACATTTGTTTAATCTGCCCAAGGGGAAAGGACCTTGGCTCCAAAAATAAACTAATGAGGATGTAACTTCCAGTTTGTTTTTTTTTAAACTGCGGACACCCACTGGAGTCAGCTCCAAAAAACCCTGGACATTGAACTTCTCTCCGTCAAACTTTGATTGACAGTTCAGTATGAGCTCATTGCTCACCTGCCGAGTCAGATCATTGAGCTTTCAGTTTTCCTGACAGACAGCTTCACTATAGTTGTAGTTAATAGTCTCCCATAAAATCACTGTGTTACGTAATGCTTGAAACAGTTTCTTGTTTTGTCACGTTTGTAAAACTACCACGTACAATTATCTCACCTTTGACTATTCAGGCTCCGGTTGTGTTCCAAAAAGCTAATATACTGATAGCTAGGCCACAAAGAATCATATTCCAGAATACAAGGGGTACGTCCCTGTATAGAAATTACATACAATCTATGGTCGTGGTAATGTTTGTATCAATAAATAAAATGCATTCTGTGAATATATCAGTGAAATCCAGGTAAGTGTCAAGGAATTAGAAGAAAGAGTTCATTCAGAAAATGACCTGAAATATCTAACCTTTAAAATAAAATTGTATTTCAGTTACTTAATGAACCACTAAAAGAATAATTGTCTTTGGATTCCAAAACCAAATAACAAACCAAGACACCAAATGGCTTGAGTACAATAAAAAAAACCTTTTATAGTGCATAGTTGACACCTACATGTTTCCGTAAAGGCTCTTGCCAGGTTGTTAGACCAACTAACAGCCTGCAAATGTGAAAAAGTGAGGACAAACCAAATTGTGCTAAGTGTCTAAAAATGCCTTCATTGTCAGAATGTGAGACTCAAAAGCAGACAAACACCTATGTTTCCATCAACAAAGCCAGATCTAGTCAAATAAACACAGTGTTCTGTGCTGAAATGCTCGCAGTTTAGAAATGGAAAATGAAGTGGACATTAGTTGATATATGCTTGTATGAATTCTTTGTCTGATTTTGTACACAGTAAATTTTGCAGTGTTAAATCAACACTTAGGGAGTTTATTTAACTTCTTCTAGAGTGTATTTGGTCCCATTGTCTCCAAATTAACACTGCAAAATCTACAGTGTAGGAGCGAACAATATTGGAACTCAAGCACCATTTTACCACCACAAAATAAAGAAAGAAAATCAACAACAAAACACTTTACACTCACACTGTTGGACTTGTGTGTTTACAGCGTGCAGCTCCTCTCCTTGCCTGCATGACGGGACTTGTATCCTGGACACGTCCTACACGTATCACTGTGCTTGTCTGGCTGGTTATACAGGCAAGAGATGTGAAAATGGTGAGTTTTTATGAAGCCACTGACATGACCTAATGATCATAAAAGGAAAAATGCAAATATGCAACACTTTTGACAAAAAATAGCACTATAAAGACTATATACATATATATATATATATATATATATATATATATATATATAGTCTTTATAGTGTTGGTATAATAGTGTGGGCTGAACTTTGATTATCCATCCAATCTTTTATAAATTAATCAGAATTTCCTGTGCTCACACTTCTGAAATCCAGGAATTATTTGACTTGCTTTCTTGTGAATTTAGACACACCTAGTTACAACACAGCTATTGGCAATTAATTTAATTCAAATGCCTTTTTCTTGTTGTTGTTGCTGCCCAAAGGCAGAATTCACCGTCACAAGGGAGAGTGTTCTGTGGTTTGGACAAGTTTCAGAACAGCTGCCTTCCTCATATGTGGCTGTTTCCATCTATGGCTTTGTCCAATCAGCTTTTTAAAAGATATGACCTAAGTTCCAACAGATGGACTGCAACAATCTGAATAATATTTCAACATATCATATAATTAAACAATGGTAAACCTAGTACTGTTGAAAGGGTCAAAGGAGGAGACAAAGGAACAAATGATTCAGTGTATATGTCTGAATGAAGGACTAAATATTCTCTGTCCCTTTGGTTCTGCTGAAGTCAACAAACCACACTGTACCCACTGTTTAGTTACTTTCCACCAATGTACTGGCAGAGTTCCAGTCTGCCATGGGGGTAAAGCTCCCTCAGGGTGTGGTTTCTGGCCAACACACATAAGGTCTTTGATTTATTGGTGCCTGGACCCTAACTTGTGCTTTTGTACCCAATATACCTTCCTTATATCCTGCCAAAAACAGACGTCTTGACCCCCTTTCACTTTTTTTTTTTTCCTTCTTGTGGTGTCGTTTTCAGAAGTACATTCAAGTCTGTAAAACTCACAGTGAAATAAGTTTGTTTCTTTAACACGATCCAGCATTTCCATCTGAGGAGACACCCATAAAAAAGGCATGAGTTTCAGTCCACACAGTGTGCATTCATCTGTATTCCCAGAAGGAATCTTCAGCTGTTAATTTTAATAGAAAAGAACTGGACTCACACTAATGTGTGTCATTTTGTAGAGGAAATGTAGCCGATTTTAGGCCTGGAGTCAGATGCTGAATTATGTCAAACATGAACCTGACATCAGCCACATTTTATATCCCCAATAATCATGCCTGTCACTTATCATAAGTCTGAGTTAAAGCTCATTCTGTATGAAGGGAATTACAGAAACTGAATATAGGAAGTCATTTTTTTCCCTCTCTGCACTTCTCTCTTCGGTGTAATTTCATCAAATCTGTTATGAAACGAGTGTTTAACATATTTTCCATGTGATTATTGAGAAATGATGATTTCCTTACAGCATGGTCATTATACAAAGTATGTGTTAAGCATTCCACTATAATTACTAAGACTCATCTTCCTTTGCGGAAAGAGACCAATAAAGTGAGACATGGAAGATGGATGGCCATAACAATTTTCAAATCACATCAGGGTGTTGCACATTTTTGAACATATACCCAAAGGTCAAATACAGTTTAATTCTCCACTTTTGCTTGGACAAGAGCTTTCCTTGTCCCTGGAGAGACTAAAACTGAAAATGCTATAAGTCAAAAATGACCAGATTATAGGGAGGGTTCCTTTTTTTTTTTTTTTTCAAAGCTATAAAACCACAGTCTGTGCACTTCATGGATCTGACCCAATTTAAAGCCAACATTTCGGCAAACATCCTCGTGGATCATCTCGGAGTGTTTTAATGGTACGCTCACTGAAGCCCTGAGGTTTTTCTCAACCCATTTGCGGGTGACACAGGCCTGTTGTGAAAAGTGTTTGCACATTGTAGTTTGCATTTTTGTTACAAATCAGCACTTCGGTCTCAACAAAACATGACATCAAAATGTTCAACTGGGCTGGTTTCTATTTTGAAGTAGCTCGTCGCCGTAGAAGTTCCATACGGTAGTCCGTCGCTATCTCAATTCTCTTCTCTTTCACTTCATTAAATCCACTTTTACAACACTGGAAAATGCAACTGTTTGGCTAAAGTGAGTTTATTGCATCTATTTCTTCCTCATTTACAAGCCATGTGTTAAAGTCTTGTGAACTGTTCACACTTTACCAAGAAATTATTCATTAATGAGCCTCTGAGGTAGCCGTTTTAACACCCTGAACATCTTAAATTTAGAGCAATGAATCTGCGAGCCCAGACTTTGGTTTGTGGGCTACCTGTCTGACCTGCATTCAACACGTGGAAATCAACTGAATAACGGTGTGTTTGTGTGGCCTTTTACTACCAGAGAGCTGCAGTAAAAATGATGCCGTTTGAGCTGTACACATGCCGTCGAAACCTTCGGTACATCTTAACTTTAACAATCAACAAACAAAGGCATGCAACAACAAGTTCATAAACAAACTGTGAATACCTGTGTTTCCTGATAGTGGTGGGATGCCGTAGGCCTCCGGTGCCCACCCATGGATCAACAAAGGGTTTGTTTCATCACTCTGGGGCACGTATCACTTTCCACTGCGACTCTGGATTTCAACTACAGGGATTTCGTAGCGCAATCTGCCTAAGTGATGGCACCTGGAGTGCGCCTGCCCCACAGTGCGGTAAGACAATGATTTGATGTTTTTCTCTGCCAAATAATTAGAATTGGGAATGTGAGAAAGCATATGTGTGTTATTAGCTTGTCCTGTTGGTACCATACGTTCTGCCCCACGGCACATGTTATGGAAAAAGTCTTAATTTGTAGCTTCTACAAAAGTGTCCCCCCCCCCCCCTTTCTTTCCAGTGCCAGTGGAAAGTGTGTGTTCTCTACCACCGAAGCCGACACATGGAGACCACTTTTTGGTTTATGGACCCAATGATGTCCTTGTGGCCTTACAGTACCTATGCTACCAGCCTTATGAGCTCAGCGGCGGCTCTCAGAGAACCTGCCTCCCAAATAACACCTGGAGTGGGACTCCTCCTGATTGCATCAAAGGTTTGTGTAGTGTCTGTTTTATTGTGGATATCAGTTGTTAATGGGATACACTGCCTACACTAAAACCAAGAACAGAGAGCATATTACTCTAGTGTTGGCTTCTCTACACTGGCTTCCAGTAACCTCCGGAAATAATTTGAAGATACTACTGCTCACTTATAACATGGTCTCTGCACATTTTTGACAAGGAAATAATGCTTTTTAAGACCATTTTAAGACATCTGAGTATAAAAAAAATAAGACTACTACTGCGGAACAAATACGTACAGTAAAAAAGAGAAAAAAAAGCATAATAATAATAATAATAGATATTATTGGTAAGCACCTTTCAGGCCACTCAAAAACACTACAGCAGAAGATAACACAGACAATGCATAAAATACAAAGAAGTAAACAAATACATAAAAATACATGTAAATTATAATGCATAAATTCAAAACGGTGGTTAAAACTTGTGGTTGGTAGGGTATTAACTGAACATAAAGCTTCTATAATCACTTTAATCTATCCAACACATGGCTTAAATTAAAGAAAATTACTATTTCTACATATGCTACGGAACCTGTGAATGTCCAAATGAGTCACATCTGATACCAGTGAAAAGTTGTAAAAACTGATTTTACATGAATTATTCCAATATATTGATAGGAAGTTATTAAATATTTTAGATCACTAGATGCCTTTGGTTCCTGGGAGCAGTTAAGTGATAATACTTTTTTGATGTTTGTTGTTTTGTTTTGTTTTTTGTTCTTGTTCTGTCCGCAGTGAATAACACACTCCCTGAAGCAGAAAAGGAGAAAGAAAATGAAAAACAGAAAGAAACCGAAAAATACATTGACAAAGATATCAGCGAGACTAAAGAGAAAGGTCAAGGGAACACGAGTGTAGAAAAAGAAACTGTTGGAAGCACGGATATAAACACTGGGAACATGAACACAACAACGGCAGACAGAGAAGATAAATATACCGGTGCAATTCCAGAGGAAACTGTGGCTGAGGATAGGAATGAAGAAGGGCCGGAAGAAAAAAATACTGGGTCAGAATCCACTGGAGGTACCATAGATAAAGTGGATAACAAAGGCCCAGACAACAGCCTGAACACGGTAGAAAAACAGGATCCTGAGGTGGTGCAAGCGCCCGAAAAGAAGGAAGAAAAGCCAGAAGATAAAAACCTTGACGTAGGAAAAACAGATATCACACAAATAGTGGTGATAAAAGACAAAGGTCAAGAAGAGAAAGAAAGGAAAGAAGAGCAGGTCAATGGAAAACGACATCGGGACAAAGTCGGCCCGAACGACACCAAAATGATGACCGTCATATCTGAGGGAGAAAACGCTGTGGAGATATTTGAACTGGGAATGACCAACCACACGGTAGCGCATGACGTGAAGGACACCAAAAAAGAAAACAACACCATAAGCATTCCAGACGTGGGGAAGAAAGCATTTCCCACAAGGGTCAACGTTACACAGTACACGATGTACGGAGCAGTAGAAGGCGGTGAGGAAGCCAATGAAAAGACAGCGACTGAAGGGGAGAAAACAAAGGAGGAGTTGGAACGGGAGATGAAGGAAAAGAAGGAAAAAGAAAAGGAGAGAGAAGCCAATCAAAGCATCCTGGGTAAGACCCTCACCGACATTAGATCAGAATTAGATCCTATCTATGGTCTACACCTGCTGCATGTTCCCAGTGAAGAATCTGTACATGGTTATTAAAATTAAATATGTTCTGCACTATAGGACACACTGGGTTATAAGGTGCACCGTCAATGAATAGCTTTTGTAATAAACGTCCAAAATTTAATAACTTTTTCATTTTGTAATAAACTGCCCCAACAAAAAGTTCTAGTATGTATTACTCCAGACTATGACAACCCATTACATGACTACTTTTGGATTAATAACATAATTAAAGCCACCAAGGAGGTTATGTTTTCGCTGGAGTTTGTCTGTCTGTCTGTAACATTAATCAAAAAAGTTATGGATGGATTTGGATAAAAAATTTCAAGGATGAACAAATGTGGTGGTGATCTGGAAGAGATCCTGGATTCTGGATCACTTTGAAATTAAACATTGCGGTAAACGAAGAATACATTTCAAGGACCTCTTCTGGATCGCCACCAAAATTTAACCATTTGTTCCTTGCGACACCCCGAACACATCCTGGAATTTTTTTTATCAAAATCCACCCAGAAATGTTTCAGTAATGTTGCTGAAGGACAGACAGACAGACAGACAAACTCCAGCGAAAACATAACCACCTTTGCGGACCCTCCCGTCATTCGGAGGGGGGAGGTTGTGCGCTCTCAGAGTGCTTTTATAGTTGATGTTGTACTACTTTTACTTGAGGAGATATTTTGCAGGATATTTCTACTTTTACTAAAGTACTCAGCTTCAGTACTTACTCACTACAGACAGAAGCTGCCCGCCTCTGCCTCGCCTCTACCATGGCTACCATCAGGTGGTGTCGGGAGTGGAGCCGGAGACCAGGGAGTTCATCTGTAACCACTCCTACGCTCTCAGTGGAGACCCCCGGCGGACCTGCCAACCAGATGGGACTTGGACTGGCACGCAACCCGTCTGTGTCAGAGGTAGAATTGATCTGGTCACTGGTTGTTCATTTTTCTGATTGTAGTCAGAGGTGGTAAAAGTACTCACATTCTGTACTTAGGCAGAAGTACAGCTACTCATAATTCTATGTGAAAATGTTTTATCTGTTTTTATTACTTATTGGACCGTTTTTATTTTTTTATTTGATTGTTTTATTTTTTTATTGGACAGTTTATATTTTTTAATTCCAATTTTATGATTGATTCTTATGTCCAATGGCGAGCTTCTGCATTGAAATTTCACTGAATGTGCACTATGGTGAATATTTCTGACAATAAAGTGGCTTTTCTATTCTAGTTTACAGCCCACTACCCTTTAACCTCAAGTGACTCCGGCCTCTTGATGTAAATAAGAATTTGTTCATCATGACTTGCCTGGTTAAATAAAGGATAAAGAAATAAAATAAAAATTCTTGTGCGAAAAAAATACTCTGGTAAAAGTAGAAGTACTGAGAAGTAAAAGTAAAAAAGTACAACTTCTCAATTGTAGTAAAATAAAAAAAAAAGAAAATTAAATAAACCATTTTTTTCCACCTATTAAATAACACTTATTGAACCAAATGTAACTTATTAAACTTTTACTCTCTACATTTTTGCATAAATATTCTCAGAATAGATTAGTTACTTTTTCAAAACTCAATTGATGACGGTATAAAAAATAAGTCACTTCAGAGCGAAAATCAGAAATTTTAACTTTCTATGTCATAATTATTACTTTTATTTCATAATGTTGATGTTTTATCTCAAAATGTTGACTTCATCTCATAATTTTGTCTCTATCTCGTAATTATGCATTTGTTATCGCATATTTCTGACTTTTTATTTAATAATTTAGATTTTTTTTATCTTTTAATAATAACTTTTTATGTAAATTCTGACTCGTTTTCATTTTTCCTAAATGTCCTGCCCACACCCACAAAATCAAGTATTGTGACCTGATCAAATATATTATCTACACATAATTCACTTTTAAAGGCTTTATTTTTGGAAGCTTTTGAAACTTTTCCGATTTTTTCCTGGTTAAATAAGTATTATTTCATAGATGGAAAAAATTTTTTTTATTGCAATTAGAAGTTCTACTTTTTTATTTCATTTTTTTTTTTTTTTACTTTTACTTGTATAAAGGAGCTGAATCAGTACTTCTACTTTTACCAGAGTATTTTTTTTTTCACACAAGTAGCTGTACTTGCACTGAAGTACAGAATGTAAGTACTTTTACTACCTCTGGACTTTAGATTACTACCTCCACAATCAATCTATTACACAACTAAGCAGATTCTCTGACAGGTAAACTTTTCTTCATATGTAAAAACAGTTTCACTTTGATAAAAAAAAAAAAAAAAAAAAAGAACATTGGTTTCTAACTTTAGAAGCGCATAGCGGACTTACAAGAGAAATTACGTGTTGTAGTGAATAATGAATAAAGAACCTTTCGGATATTCCAATAGAATAATCCATCAAGTCTAAAGCAATAAAAAATAATTAGCTCCTAATGGATTTTGGCCCCAATGCTCTGCACTTCTTTGCCAGAAAAGAAAGTGGTTAGGCTGTCCATTTGCCAGATTATATTAAAGAGCAAGAAAAAGACAAAGCAAATTGCAGTGTAGGACCACGCACCGCAGCCAAATGGATTTTTTTTTTACTCGATTTGGCATGCTAGATTTTAATAATGGCTTGTTACAGCATTTTACTGAGAAACATTAATAAATAATACCTTGACTGTTCTTAAATTAATTCCTCAGCCTCTAAAGTTTTTATGAAATGTACTAAACAAATATGAAAATAGTTAGTTCGAGTGCATACATGGCTAGTGTCAGTTTAATATTCCCCACAGACTAGTTAGAGCAGCTCCATTTTCAGTAGTTTTCATATGATTTGGGTGTTTATAATGTGTCCGTATATTTATCTGCAGCATGTCGGGAGCCCAAAGTGTCAGAGTTGGTGAAGCAGAAAGTTCTACTGCCACAGACTCTGTTCAGGTATGTGTCCCAATGCATTATGGGACATCTGATACCTATGAAGACCATATACACTGTAAAAATCCAAATCTTACCAAGTATTTTTCTCATTTCTATTTAAAATATTTTATCACATGCACTTAAAATAAGAATCATCTAGAGAGTACCATGTAAGTGAGTTATTTTATTTATTTGAATTAGGACAGTGCATATTCATCAACATCAATGTAAATATGCCAGAGTTAGCAAAAAAAGCTAATTTACATCTGTTGTCCGAAGGCAGGGAAGAATAGTAAACAGAAAAAAGAAAAAGACAAGAGAATGATAGACTGGACAAAGGTAACATAAAATGGCATATATAACACAAGAAACAGTCATGAGGAGATTATTCAGTCATGTACTCACTTATAAGAACATTACGTTTTTTTTCTTGATATACATCTTGAATTAAGTGAGAAACAAATTAATCTACCAATGGAATAAAATAAACTGTCATTGTAACAAGTACAATGAAATTAAAATACAAACTAGTCAGTGAATGAGTAAAACAAGCTTAAAATTAAGAATATAAAAAATGTCTAATTTAAAAAACATACACACACAAGTGAACAATTATTATTATTATTTTTATTATTATTATTATTATTATTATTATTAAAAAGTGAAAAATTATCTTGGCAAGATTTCTTGAAAGAAGAGTTGAGATCTATTGTCTCAAAATAACTTCTTATTGAAAATAAATTCTTAAGTTCTCACTGAAAAGTTACTTTTAGGCGATGATGTCTTATTTTAATTGTAATGGTACATTTTGACAAAAAATGTGAAAAAAAATACACTTGATAAGATTTAGATTTTTGCACTGCATGTTATTGATGAAATAACAATATAATCAGCAACATTTAAAACAAACTGTTGCAATTTTTTTTTAACCCTTTTCCAAATGAATTCAACCCATATTTCCTCTTGTTCTGTCCTGATTCCTACAGAAAAACACCTTTGCACAGGCTGTACTCCTCTGGACTTGGGAGACCGTTCCAGGCCGACAGTCCAACCAAACCCCCCCCAGTGCTTTCCCAGCTGCCCCAGGGCTTCCATCAGCTTCACACACACATCGAGTATGAGTGCGCGTCCCCATTCTACCACCACTCTGGCAGTTCTCGACGCACTTGTCTGAAAACTGGGAAATGGAGTGGGCGCCATGTCTCCTGTTCACCTGGTGAGGGCAGCAAAACACAAGCTAACGCCCACTCACTTGCACATTAACCTCCATAGACACTCATCACAGAGAAAACACAACATTGAACACAGTCTTTTCCACCAATGTGACAACAGTGATGGGTGATGACTCCCTGGGCACTAATATAATGAATACACTGGAAAAAGTGTGTTTTCACATTTCTAGCCAAAATAGAATTCATCACACTTAAAATCCGACCAGACAGAAAAAAAAAGACAAGCAGACATAAATATGTTCTTCAATAGTGAATTAAGAAAAAATAATAATAATTAAGCCCAAAAAAGTCCAGTATCAACATTTCCTGATCATTTCAAATCAGTCTAGAACTTTTTTTGAGTAATCTTGCTAAAAAACAAACAAACAGACAAATAAACAAACACCGCGAAAAATATAACTGCCATTCCTTGTCAGAGTAATTAAGCAAAACAGGTCCTGAATCAAGCAAAAAAAAAAAAAAAAAAAAACAAGCAAAAACAACCCTTGAATTAAGCAAAAAAAATAAATAAATAAATCTTGAAGTAAAAAAAAAATCTTCAATCAAAAAATTATTGGAATACGCAAAAGCTATTTAATAAAGCAAATAAATTCTTGAATTAAGCAAAAAAAAGTGAAGTAAGAAAAAAAACCTTCTAATTTTTTTTTTTTTTTAAAAAAAGCAACAACAACCACCACCAATGGAACAAGTGAAAATCATCTTGATAAGATTTCTTGAAATAATATGGATGTATATAATAAGTGATTATGTCTTATTTTATGTGTTAGAAAAATATTTGGACAAGAAATTAGAAAAATACACTTGATATGATTTGGATATTTTCCAGTGTAAATATTAACAAAGTCCACCATGGGCAGCCATTTCTAAAAAAAAAAAATAAATAAATAAAAAAAAAAAAAAATATATATATATATATATATATATGTGCTGCCACTAATTGCTGACATTGAGGACTACTTTGTCAGCTCCTTCAGCCATGTCTTAGGCATTTCTGACAGCTGTAGGCCTATGGTTACTTCTCAGTGGAAAATTCCCTAAATCCCAAAGCAGAAACACCAGTAACTGACAAGTAGACCTGAGTGATTATAGATGACATGGGGGTAAAAGCATCATTGGTGACAGAAAGCCTCTGGGATGTAATTGAAAGCTTAACTGGCAACCATAAAAACCATTTTGTTAAAGTAGTTATGTTAGAAAAATGTATTAGTATGTTTCTGAGTTTAAAAAAAATGCATATCATAGTATAATAGATAAAGACTGGTGCATATATGACACTCATTCTTTGATGTTCATCGTAAAAATAAAACCAGTTAGACAGGCTGGGTTTGTTTGGCTAGCTCTTAATGCAACAGATTATGTTGAACGAAGAGGAACTTCATAAAACATATGAGGATCCCCTTGATATTCAACTATTTTTATTACCCCACCTCCCAAAAAAAAGAGGGGTATTGTTTTTGATTTGTCTGTTTTTTTGGCAACTATACATAAAAACTATTGGAACAATTTCCATGACATGTTCAGCAAAGGTGTGAGGTGGTCCAGAATATATTCCATGAAATGTTGCGAATGTAGGTCAAAGGTTAAGATCACAGTCGCAAAATATGTGTTTTTGCAACGATAAAAGATACGAGGAATCATATAAAACATGTGTGATGGTGGTGGTGGGTGTTGTCCCTGGCACCACTTGTTTGAGTATCGTGTAGTTCAGGGTTTCTGAAAAACAAAGGAGCCACTCAGTGTTGCCAGGTGGGACTTCCCATGTCTGTGCCACACCTCATGTCTCCATCGTCTGTTAAAGGAATATCGCTGGCTGTTGGCGATGTTGCCTTTTATCCTCAGATTTTCCCTGGTCAGACATGTTACAGACAGCACACCAGTCCATTTACGTTCAGCCATACTGTTGCATTTGTTTTGATTGTCTGCTTGCAGTATGGCTCTTCTTCCTGCTGTTGCTCTGAGCTACATCACGGCTCGAGTGGCTGAAGCGGCGCATCAGTCAAGATGACGGACAGATTCTTCATCTAATCACATACAAGGATTTTAAATAAGGTCCCTCCTTTGAAAACATACTGGTTGTGGAAGGGCCCAGATGGTATCGTGATACCAGATGGAAACAGTCAGGTTACCTCTATGTAAGACTGTAGGCCAGGGGTGTCAAACTCCAGTCCTCGAGGGCCGGTGTACTGTTTTAGAGATTTCCCTCTTCTGTGTGATTCGGTTTAACCCTTTAACTCCTGAGATTTTAGCAATCAGTTTAAAATTATAAAATAAAATGAGTAACATGACAAACAAAAATTAATAATAAGCTAACAAAATAATTGGTAACATGAGCAAAGTAAGACACAAACAGCAGAAAATCATAGAAAAAAAATGACATTTAAAAAAACCAAAATGTAAAAAAATAAACAAAATCAGCAACAAAATGAACAAAAAACTAATACATATTTACAAAAGGAAAAAATAATGTACAACATTTTGAAAAAAAAATACTAAAAAAGAAAACTAGTATTAAAATTTGGTCCCAATAGTTTTAATTTTGTTTTTAATTAAAAAATATTTTTTTTTTTGCTTTTTGACACATTTTCCATCCACAAAACTAAAAGGAAAATGGTAGAATTTTTTTGAATATTTAAACTAAATCATCCATTCAGAATGCATCAGCGCTGACACTTAAAGAGTTAATAATCCGCTCCTCATCAGACTGATAATGATGCAATGGGCTCCAGGTGTAATGGAAGAGGGAAACATCTAAAACATGCAGGACACCGGCCCTTGAGGACCACAGTTTGACACCCCTGCTGTAGGCCAATCACAAAGAAAACATATAGAGCACGGTTCCCCTAACCCAGGGGTCTGCAACCCTGGTCCTAGAGAGCCGCTATCCTGCATGTTTCCCTCTTCCAGCACACCTGCCAGACATTATCAGTCTTCCGCACAGCTTGATGATAGGCTGATCATCTGAATCAGATGTGTTGGAAGAGGGAAACATGCAGGATAGCGGCTCTCTAGGACCAGGGTTGCAGACCCCTGCCCTAACCCCAGGTAAATGGGTTGCCAGATCCAACATGGGAGTCCACTACCCTGAGTTTGTCTGCTAAAAATGTGTATTATTTGTACGTGATGGTTTGCAAAGTAATTATGTAATTATGTATTGGTCAGACCACTGTTTTCTAAACTATAAACAGCGAGTGCATACGGAATGCATGGAGTCACTACTACATCCGGGTCAGCTGCTGCAGCTTTATACTATTGTTGTCCGGCTACAGCCTCAGGGCGTCCGCCACTAAATCCATAGAGGTGCATCCACTGTTTCTCTTTTACACTATGTCTTAAGATTGAAAGATTCATGTAACCCATGTAATATCTAAATTACACTTTATTATGCTGTGCTAATGGTGTCTTAGCAGAGCAACATGTATGCTTAATGTTAGCAATAACAAATCACCGTTTTTTTCCCCCAAAGAATTTATAAACCGGCCAATTTAATGATTCACTTGCATATGGGGTAATTTATTGTGAACGACCATGCATAAAGCTATTCAACAGAAGATAATATTTGAAATGCCCTAAAGTAAAGTAGAATGAAGTTAGCTGACTCTTACCTGTCCAGGAGAAAATTAACAACTTCGACGTCAACGTCTTCAAATTCTTTTCCGTTTTCAGTTGTGTCCATCTTTCAAACGCATTCTAGTTTTGTTTCTAACCTTGTCAAGACTAATTTGGGAATGATAAAAAGGCTTTGTAGCGTCTGACATACTCGATCAGAACTGTAGCATGAGACGCTAATGGTGAGCTAAACTCTCCGCCCCTCCCAGGAGGCTCATGGGGCCTGAGATCGAAAAATTAATGAATGGTATTCAATCAGAAATAAAATGCTAAAATCGTACCTGGTATCACACACATGTTGTACCTCATAATTAATTATAATTATTGTTGTGCGTTTAAACTGCTTCTGTTAACCTACGGCTGATTCACTTGCGAGTAAAACCCGTTGATAATTTGGACTACACGCCTGGCGCGTATGTGACGTCATCACATACTCCACACCACAGCTGAGCGGAGTGTGACGTCACAAGCGCGACGGATTGTAGTCTCTAAGCCAGACAAACCTAACGTCACTTTTGCTTCCTATCAAAAACGGGTGGTCTGCCTATGCCACATCAACTATTTATTATTAACCGCTATCATGTGTGAATTTCAGAGCACTTGTCAAACGGAATTAGAACTTAGCTTGACTCGCTCCATTCTCTCCTAAACACATATGGACCGGAAGTAGAGCCGCGTGACTTAGCCTCTCCACGGTGACGGTGCCCCCCCCCACACACACACACACCTACGCACACGCAGACATAAGAACTTATTTTCAGACAATATAACTGGACGTAGAAAGCCTTACTTCAAGACATTTTATTTTAAGTAGTTCCTTTGGCAGATTGTTTTTTTTGTTATTGCTTGAATTAAGAAAAAAACTTTGAATTATGGCACACAAATATCTTGAATAAGGCAAAAACTAGACCCCCCCTGTCCATTTGTTCCTTATACTAGTATCAACATTTCCTGAAAATGTAATCAAAATCATCCAGTAGTTATCTTGCTAGCAGACAGATAAACTAGAAAAGCACACTGAGCACAGACTCCGTCAAAGCAGATCACCCCCCCCCCCCCCAAAAAAAAATCTATGTAATCCTTTTTTCCCCTTGTGCCAATTTCAACATTTCCTGCAAATAACTTTTGGAGTTTTCTTGCTAATAGTCAAACAAACAAGCAAAACCCCAATGAAAACATTACCTGGTAAAAAAAAAAAAAAAAAAAAAAAGGTGGTCGAGACCCTCACATGAGACAATCTCAACAATAATAATGCCATTAACAATAACGAAAATTGTAATGACACAAGATAATGATAACAACTGACAATAATCCACAACACCCACAAGAAGTGGGTGACTGTTTTCTGAGCTCATACTGCAGTTTCAGAAGGACAGAAACCTTCCATTCGCTGCTTTTACTAAAGTCAGGCACTTAATAAGACATCTGTAACATTTATTGCTTCCTTATGTAACCCACTGTTCTGCATTTAAGCAAACAGTCCTCCAAACAGCCGTGGTTGGTTCATAAAGTACAAGAAATAAGAGGTGATTCAAACACGACCCCATAGATCTAAGCATTTACACAGTCTCACTCTTTCATTGTGTTTCCGCTTTTCTTTTATCCTCCTCTCTTCTTCTCTGTGGTTTATCCCTTTCCGTTCTTTCATCCTGTCACCTCCTCTTTGGCAGTGTGTGGGAAGCATCCGACCTTTGACCTAGAGAGGCCGGCAGAGGCTCACTGGCCTTGGCTGGCAGCCATCTACCGTCGATACACCATCGGAACTGAGAGCAAGGTGACCAAGGCGGGCAGCCAGGCAGGGTCTCTGAAGAAAGATGGCAGAACAGGAACTAGCAACCAGGAGCGAGCGTCAGACTGGCAGCTTGTGTGCAGCGGGGCTCTGGTCAACCAGAGGAGTGTGGTGGTCGCAGCCCACTGTGTTACAGAGCTGGGGAAGGTGTTTCCTCTGGACGCAGCCAAGGTCAAGGTGGTGGTGGGGAAGCACTACCGCGATGACCACAGGGAAAATAAAGGGCTTCAGCATCTGAGGGTGAGCACTTGATTTAGTTTTTATTTTCTTATCCTTTTAATTATCACACAGTAAATGTCCCAGTGTAAAACAATGCAATGTCAAAGTGTTATAACTCTTATTGTTCCAACAACAGAGTAAAATTTAACAAGATAACCTCCAGTGTTCATGAAAATTATTGTACTTAACAGAGGTTTTACACTGTCAGTGCCATATATTCAGTGTTAAAGTTAATTCAACACCGATAAGAGCAAGATACCTTTCAGTGTTAAAAAGAAAATTACTCTGAAAATCCCCACCCACTAACATCCTGCGCTCAAACTGACAGGCATCTCCATCTTAGTCACATTGAAATAATGCGTTTACCTAACCCTTTAATGATGAATGTCAATAACACTATGGGTGTTACTTCTCACAGAGTGTAAAATTTAATTGACACTCATTAGTGTAGTGTAGGGTAAAATATTAACTTTTACTAGTGTAAAATTGACTCTGTAAATATAACTCTAGGTTCAGTGTAAATGTTACACTCTATAGATAGGGACCATATGTTCACCGAGGTAGTGTTAAGAATAACTATTTAAGTGCAATATTAACACTAGTGATTTTAATGTGTACATATTCTGCATATGCATGCATGGAATCAGCATGTTTCTGTGCTGCTTTTTCACAATTATTTTCTTATACCGTATATATAATTTCTTAAACCTTTTTTTGGTCATATTTGTACCCTAACCCTTCATAATTTGATCATGAGCACCTCCCAGGTCTTTAAAACTGGGAAAGTTTGATCACTTATTATTAATGTATTCAGGCAAATTCTTATTTTTGATTAAAAAAAAATTTAAAAAATGCCAGACATCATGTTTTTTATGGAACGTAGAGGATGATATTTCAAAACATAATGCCTGAATAGATTTTTATTTATAGTCAGTGTTTCAAGATATTCATTCATTCATTTTCCAAACCACTTAATGCTTGGAAAGATGGCAGAAGTGCTGGAGCCTGTCCCAGCTAACACTGTGAGAAGGCGGGATTTACTCTCAACATGTTGCTAGTTCATCACAAGGTTGTTTCCAGATACTTCCTATTAAAATGTCATTTTAACAGGAATTTCACATGTTTGTATGGGTTCCAAGCCCCTGGACACAAACCGATTCCAACTTGGATGAGCTCATTATCAAATAATTCAGTATTGGTTAGAAATACTGCAGAAATCAATTTGAGGGCTAGATGTGGGGTCTATAATATTTGGCCATATTTGGTCATAATTGACCACAAATATCTGAATAAATCTGCAGTCCACCACTACAGTATCATGTTGTGCTTTGCCAACACTGAGCACCCTCTACTGACGCTAAAGTGAAACACACCGTCCTTCTGTAAACCACATGGCTGTTTGGTTAAGAGAGAGCGAGAGAGAGAGAGCGAGAAATGAAAGAAATGAAAGAATACATTGTGTGATTTATTTATTTTTCAACTGATGAATTGCAGCAGTCCATGTAAGCAGATGTTTTAAGAAGTTGATTTCAAATATATATTTAAAATTACTACTGGAAGTGCACATGTTCGTTCTGTTCATTGTCATTTGTAATCAGTTTGTTTACATGACAGAGTAAATAGTATTTTTCTGTCTGTTTTTCATCTTATGAAATCAATAAAAACATACATACTATATACAATATATAGCAGTACATATCCAAACACACACACACACACACACACACACATACATACATATGCATACACACACACACACAAACACACTCATACATATACATACTTCCATAGTAAATGTTTTGTATTTTTCTTCGGACAGGTGGCCTCAATTGTGGTTCATCCAGACTACGACCCTCATATTCTCGACTCAGATATGGCTGTGATCAAGTTACTGGACAAAGCAAGGATCGGGGAGAAAGTTTTACCCCTGTGCCTTTCAGACAGTCAGGGAGAGGAGGCGACATCTGGGCAGGGGTTGGTCACAGGTTGGTCACCGCTGCCTGACTCTAATCTGGGCACTGACGAGAAGGCCAGGGTCGGCCTGGTTCACCTTGCTGATATTATCCCATGTGAACACCAGTATGCTCGTAATGGCATGCCGGTCAGCGTCACAGAGAATATGCTCTGTGCCAGCCAGAAGCCCGACTATGGACCCTCTAACATATGTCCATCTGACACAGGGGGAATCCTTGTCCTCCCCGACCTTTCTGGCCTCCAGGCCGCTGATGACCGGAGGCCCTCTCTCAACTCAAACAGGGAAAACAAAGGGCTGTGGAGACTCCTAGGGCTGGTGAGCTTTGGCTATGACCAAGGGGAATGTGACCCTGACCTCTTCACAGTCTATACACGTGTAGCTAACTTTAAAGACTGGATAGAGAGCAATATGAAATAACAATGCTACTGTTTTGACTCACTTTAGTTTCCTTATGCTTGTTAAATATTTCAATTTCTTTGTATTTTACTGCCCCGTCTCATGCGTTTGTCAATGAAGTTTATTTCTCACGTCGAATGTTGCCTTCTTTTTTTCCGGTTTTGTGCACAAGGGCAGTTTTGTCACTAAATGCAGATGCAACACTGGACAACACAGTGCTTTAACTGCAGGGGGCGCTAGCACATTAGATGTGCTGGTAACTCACATTACATCAGAAGACTTCAGTGGTCAGGTCTCTCAATTTGAGGGAACAGACTTTAAACCAAGCCTCTTGGCTGATCATGGTTTGTATTGTACTAATTGTTTTGTATATATGTTGTAATGTACTGAATTATTGATAGAACTCCAGAGATGTACATATTGTAATAACAGACAGAAAATGTGATGTTTTTAATTAAAGAAAATGTGTGTGTGGTGAAGGTTGTCAGAGTGTGATTATTATCATTGCATTGTAAAATCCAGTCAATAGAATGAACTTCAATAGGATATTCTTTGATTGAAATGAAAGGCAAAAAAAAAAAAGAAAAGAAGGAAAGAAACCCCCTCATGTTTGCACGCAAAGCAATGCAGCTTGTGGTCTGGCACTAATGAATCCAGGTCAGAGTAGCACCATTTTCACAAACGTAAACTGAGCATATTATTCACAGATCAATTCCCATTTCTGTGCTCAAATTAAATCAATTACTTCCATTCTGACCCTCTTCTATTATTCACAAGTGAGTTTCCATAGATAGAGGAGCTGCAGCTTTAAATGACCTCCAAAAGGGGGCAATAAAAATACTTGAAAAATGTAACAATCAGACTCATCAGTAGAAGAGTTCAGCTATGATTAAAGTTCTTTGGTGATTTGAACAAGACATAATTAAAATATTGCAATGAATGACCGGAGCGAGAGAGTTAAATCAGGAAATTTTAACTGGAACAATTAAATAATTTCAAAAAGGGAAAATGCTAGAGCACACTGGCAGTCAAAATATTTTAAAAGCCTTTAGATACATTATTAGCCTCTCTCTAGGGCCCTGCCTGTGTGGCCTATATGCAGAGCTCTACTTTGTTAACCTGAAGCCTTAAGAAGTCTTTAGAAGCCTTTATTACGCAAGGGCCTAAAGAGAGGCGGTGTGGCTTATATGAAGAGCTCACCTCAGTCACCCTAAAGCCTTTAGAAGTCTTTATAAACCTTTATTAGCCTCTCTCTAGGCCCCTGGATGTGTAGCCTATATGTAGACCTTTAGAAGCCTTTCTATAGGCTTCTAAAGGTTCCTAGAGGCTTTTAGAGGCTTCTAAAAGCTTCTAAAAGCTTCTAAAAGCTTCAGGGGGACCTAGGTTACCTCTATATATATATATATATATATATATATATATATATATATATATATATATATATATATATATATATATATATATATATATATATATATATAGGCCACCTAGGTGTGGGCCTAGAGAGAGTCTAATAAAGTCTTCTAGAGGCTTGTAAAGGCTTTGGGGGGGGGGGGGGGCTAGGTGGGCTACACAGGCGTGGGCCTAGAGAGAGGCTAAAAAAGGCTTCTAAAGGCATTTTGAAGGTTTCTGAAGGCTTGCAAAGGCTTCTAGAGGCTTCCAAAAGCTTCCAAAGACTTCAGGGGGACCTAGGTTAGCTCTACATATAGGCAACATAGGCGTGGTCCTAGAGAGAGGCTAATAAAGGTTTCTAAAGGCTTCTAGAGGATTTTAAAAACTTCCAAAGGCTTTTAAAAGCTTCAGCGGGACCTAGGTTTGCTCTACATATAGGCCACATAGGCTTGGGCCTAGAGAGAGGCTTCTAAAGGTCTTCTAGAGGCTTCTAGAGGCTTCTAAAGGCTTCAGGGGGCCTAGGTGAGCTCTACATATAGGCTACATAGGCTTGGGCCTAAAGAGAGTCTAAAAAAGGTTTCTAAAGTTTTCTGAAGGCTTGCAAAGGCTTCTAGAGGCTCCTAAAAGCTTCTAAAGCAGGGGTCTCCAAACTGTTCCACAAAGGGCCGGTGTGGCTGCAGGTTTTTGTTCCAACCAAGCAGCAACACACCAGACTTCAATCAATTAATCAACTGATCTCAGTCTGCAGAGAGTCAATTGGTCAAACTGTGAACTCTTGGTTGGTTGGAACAAAAACCTGCAGCCATACCGGCCCTTTGTGGAATAGTTTGGAGACCCCTGTTCTAAAGCTTGTAAAGCGGGTCCTAAGTTAGGCCTACATTTAGGCCACATAGGTGTGGGCCTAGAGAGAGGCTACTAAAGGCTTGCAAAGACTTCTAGAGGCTCCTAAAAGCTTCTAAAAGCTTCCAAAGGCTTTTAAAAGCTTCAATGGGACCTAGGTGGGCTCTACATATAGGCCACACAGGCGTGGGCCTCCATCATATATATCAAAAACACGAGCTAACCAGCATTTTCATAATTTGTTTTCTGATTAATCTTATTAAAGTATGTCAGATATAGCACATTTATGTCTGAAGCAGATACTTTCTAAAAAATTGTAGAGCAATTGTAGAGCTGACAAGGGTCAGTGATTTAATTTGCCTACTGCTCATCTCTTTAAAACACACTCTATTCATGTAGTATTTTTTGATCACTTAAAGAAATCCACTGACAGAGCTTATATTTTATCATAAAATATTGACTCTTGAGCTTATTAAGGTGTGACTTTTTAGAATACATTTTTGAAGATTGTTTCTTTTGATTAAAAAATCTGCTTTACTTAGGTTTTTTCTCCTTTCATTCTCCCTATTGAAGAGCTAAATACTAGCCTTTTACAATGTTTTTTTTAAAAATAATAATAATAATGTAGTTCAAAGCTGGAATGCTAAAAAACTACAGTGCCTTCCCGTCTTCTCAGGAACAACATCTATGAAAGAGGTTTTGTCTTTCTTCCAGCTATTTACTGAGATTTTAACAACAGCTTAGTCATAGTCCTATGTTTCCCAGAGTAGAGTCCTGTCCACTTGGGCTTTTCACAGGCCCTGGTTAGCTCACAGGGCATCATCAGTAGAAACATGGGTGACACTTAACCAAAACCTGACTGGCCTGGGAACAGAGATGTAATCCGGAGCAAAATACCAAACGATAATGAGAAAACACCACCATGAGAAACTCCATAGTTAAAGCTTCAGAGGTGGAGGGGCAAAATACTCAACACCATACTTCGACAAAATGTTTAGGTGTCTGTCCAGTTTCCCAGTAAGGCCGGTAGGTCCTCTGTGTTTTGTTCCCAGTGTGAAGAGGAGAGCTATTTGAACTAAAACACTCTGGCTCACAAGATCCCCAGTCGTTAGTATTCTAGTCTGAAACAGCATCATGGGGCTGATTCTCCAATGCTCTTTAAACTCCATTTAGATTTAAAGCAATTAGGTTGGCTAGGCATAAAGAACTAGAAACCGTCATCCCTATTCATACTGTAAGTCTGCCTTTCAGCATGATTTCCCTGCCCCCCAGCCCCCCCTCCCTATGTCTGTGACACCCCACACTAGTTTCCACTCTGCATGGAAATTGTTCAAAATAGGTCAGAAATAGATCAGGTCCAGTTCATTGAAACACCTGGGACCTGTAGTTTTAGCAAACATTATTCAAAGGTGAGTAAATGGTGCATTTATTTGAGGCTATTTCCCATTATGGAGGAAAGCATCCAAATATGCACATCCCAGTGGGCGAGTCGTCTAACTGTGTTCCAGACAGTAAAACAAAAGTAGAACGAGGAAAAGGAAATCCACACACCAGTGGTTCCCTTTGAAGAAATATGTTCCAATTGTATTATTTCAAGCACTATAGATATACTACAGACTTCCACAAAGAAAGAATATATATAATAGTGATTAACAGTTAGGGTTAGGATTAGGTTTAGAGGTTGGGTTAGGGTTATGGGTTAAACTATGATGCACTTGCCTAATGATTTCAATAATTATAAAATGGGGGGGGGGTATAAAAAATAATTAATATGAAGATTGGGGGAGGGGCTGGGGTTTAGGCTAGGGATAGAGTCACTTTTAGGGCTAAAGTCAGGGTTAGATTTGGAGTTAGGGTTATGGCTGGGGTTAGGGTTAAATTTATGGTTAGTGTTAAAGTTAAGGTTAGGTTTAAATTTAAGGTTAGTTTTATGGATTAGGGTTCAGGTTAGGATTAAGTTTAAGGTTAGGATTAGGTTTACAGTTAAATTTAGTGTTAGGTTTAAGGTTATGTTTAGGATTAGGGTTAAAGTCATGATTAGATTTAGGGTTAGAGTTAAGTTTTGGATTAGGGGTAGGGTTAGAATTGATATTAGACTCCAGAAAAAACACAGATCTTGGTGTAAAACTGACAGATGACTTTGAATAAAACGTGAAAGGATGAAAATGCATATGTATAGAACTCCAAATGTCTAATATTACCCATCATACCTTTAACAAGCCATCAGAACCTCTTCTACTCTTAAAGCGCAGGTCAAGCACAGCCATTATTCACTTATAATCCATATTGTTGATTATAAGTGATCAGAAAATAGATGTTCATATGCTTCTGTGTGGGATATATATACAGTATATACACAGAATACTCATGTTTCACCACACAAGCCAATGTTGCTGAATTAATGTAAAGCCCTAGCTGTGTTTTCATCCATGTGCTGGCAGCGGCCAAATTGCACAGCAGAAGTGGCATTATGATTTATTATTGTACTGATTGTTTGACTCCTGCAGCAGCTGCAAAGCAGGAATTTTAGCTGCTGCTACTGAGCTACGGAAAAGTGTGAGGGAGAGGCAAAAATGGAATCTGAGAAAGAAGCAGTATGCATGCCTGTACTGAGACTTTATGTTTGATGTGTAATGCGTTGTCTTTGGTACAATAAAGAAGGTTTAGCACACAGTTCAACATCTGCATTAAGCCCCCCCCCCCCCCCCCAAGGAACCTCTGTAGGGAATTTGTAAAGATCTGCCAGATTTATGACCCTCTGAAACCCTCATAACACCAGCGGTTAGCAGATATCTCCTCAAAGGGAGCACTGCACTTTTGGGTTAAAACAGCCTTTACTCTGAATAAGGTGCAAACAGTACGTCACAGTTGATCATTAGCTAAATAGGCCAAACGTGGACGCTTTGTAGGAACTGAACTATACATACAATGGCCAAACACAGAGTGATGGTGGTGATGAGATAGTTTCCACACTGATGGTGACTGAGCGAGTTAGCCAAGCTTATATGGATCATCACCAGCTAACTCATTCTGCATATCTCTCTATTCCAGCTTCTGCGTTTTCGTTTCGGGTGTCTCTCCACTCCAACTTCCATCTTTCGAGACCAATCAGAAGCAGAGTTTAGCCAACAGTGGCGTCTCCATAGTTGGAAAAATAGTTTTGTGGTGTGGACACAGACCCTTACTGTAACTTTATTTTATTTAACCTTTATTTACCCAGGTGTGTCCCATTGCCCTATCAGTGCATGTCTTTAGATCAAGGGTCTATTCCACAAAGGGCCGGTGTGGCTGCAGGTTTATGTTCCAACCAAACTTTGACCAATCGACTCTGAAGACAGAGATCACTTGATTAATTGATTGAATTCTGGTGAGCTGCTGCTTGGTTGGAACAAAAACCTGCAGCCACACCGGCCCTTTGTGGAATAGTTTGGAGACCCCTGCTTTAGATGGTGGTAGGAAACCGGAATACCCAGAGAAAACCCGTGCAGACACGAGGAGAACATGGAAACTCCACACAGAAAGGTCTGGTGTGGGAATAGAACCACGGACCTTCTTTCAGTGAACAAGAACTGCATTACCGTGTCACCCATAACAAATCAGAGTGAACAGTACAAAATATAATGAGCTGCTGCATGGTTGTTGTTCATATCTTATCTGAATGTTGTTGTACTCCTACTACGTCTGCTTCAAATCTGCCGCTTTTGTTTAGTTATTGATCTTCTTCTATGTCACCACCTTGTGTCTGGGAGTCCGATGTACTTCACAGATCCAAAATAAACATGTCTTTACCATGTACTTTATTTTGTTTACCCAGTTATTAGTATTTTGATTGTTTTTCTGAATAAGCATGTGTAAATTGGAAAGTTACCTGGATCCAATGGACAAAGGTAAAATAAAAAGGAAAAGAAGGAATAAAATCAATAAAAATGTGTTTATGAAGAGGGGGAAAATTTGAACAAAATAGTATTTAAATACAGTGTTGAAATAAAAAAAATATTGTATGTCTCTTTTCTAAATAATTATGTCATCTATAATAAAGTTGTAATTGGTTTTAACCTGTTAATTCAGTTATTTGTGTATTTATGTATTACTGTATTGAGTGAATTTATACACTTACCCACTAGGGCATTAACAGACTAGTCGACACGTCGACTCCCGTAGCACGAGTCGACTTAAATTTGGAGGAGTCGACAAGTCGCATGTTATTCTTTCTGTCTGTCTGTCTGTCTCTCTCTCTGCGCGTAAACACAGTCAGACCTAAACAAGACGTGGCTGCTGCAGGTAAGACAGTTGTGGTGGACAGACACACATCGCATGTGTGTCTGTCCCTCTCTTTTACTTCACCTTACTTCACCTTAGTTGAAAAAAATCTGAAGAGGCATTCATTCGCTAATCTGTGTGATATAAGCAGCATCCGCTAGCTAACCTGAGTGAGCAGTAGCAAAGGTGCGCTCATTTTATCCAGACATGATGTGGTTAGTGGTGTGTGGCTTATCGGCCGCTGAATTAAACATTCTGCACTTAATATGAAAAGTGAGGACGCATGACAGATGTGCGGTTTTAGAGCCGAAATGTGGACATATGTTCACCTACTGATGTTCAGTTAAATTTCACAGGAAACCCTTTGCCTTTGTTTTGTTGGTGTTAAAATGCATATGCTTGTGTCTTGTCAGTGGATATTGTTATGTTGCAGTGAACTTTAATATAAGTTGCTCATTGCTGGACAGACGTGTGTCCGTGTGTTGTTGTTGTTGTTGTTTTTTTTAGCTGCATGTCTGTGTTGTTCCAGCCGACAATGTCATGATGTCATCATGACAAGTCGACTAGACTCCAACTTTATTGACAGATAAGTCGACTTGAAAAAAACTGAAGTCGTTAATGCCCTACTACCCACAACATAATCAATGTAATTAATTTTCAACATAATACAAGGGTTAAGTACAGAATGGGAGTACCATTACCACCTCTAGTGACAGTTAACCTAATAAATCTTATACACAAAAACAGTTTTCATTGTGGACACCAGTACATAAAAAACAGGCTGATACTGATACAAGAAAAAAATATAAATATCAGCCCAATATAACGGTAATGTATCAGTTTATGATGAAGTTGAAGATAGATTCTATTCATTTAAGGTTGTTTTATTTCTGTTTTTTTGTTGTTGTTTGTTTTTTTTACTTTATTTGCATGTTCAAAAGCAAGAAAGTCAGAACAATACTCCCTGCTAGGCCTTGACAAGTTAGATGTTTGTTTCAATCTTTGTTTCAGACACACCTACTGCAGGAAAACATGTCTCAACAGTGACATATGGTGATATTCATGAGAACAAAGCAGAAGAGAAAAGCTTCTTGTGTCGTCTTTTTCTTGCATTTGTCTTCACCTGATGTAAAGTTAGATTAGTAGAACCACTTCGACCTTAACCCTGGTCTTTGGTTAATAACATCCATTCTCTTTAGGTCATGTTAACCCCTTTA